>PVHX01003714.1:82612-138930 GCA_004024805.1 Geosciurus inauris | reverse complement strand
GGCCTTCTCTTCCTGTACCCAACCCCTCCCCTTCCTGACCGGGTTTTCTTGAAATTCTCTAAGCACGAAATCTCTGATGCCATTTCTCCTGACCCGCTCTGATGGACGAGGAAATGGTCCGAGGGCTCGCCTTCCAATAAAGCCTTGCCGAGTGGCTTAATTCATCTTCTCCTGGTCCTGTGAATTTTACAATTAGGTTCACAGAAAAACTGAGCAGAAGGTGCAGTGATTTCCCATATGCCCCCTGCTCTCACACATGACTTCTCTGCCATTACCAACATCCCCTAACAGAGAGGTATATTTGTTACAATTGATGAATCTACAGTGACATGCCATTATTACTCAAAGTTCACCCTTGGTATCATGCATTCTGTATGTTTGGACAAATGTGTAAAGACATATATCTGCCATGGTGATCTCATACTGGATTTGGATAATCACCTTTTCTAGATGCACTAACATAAGGGTTAGAAGACACACTCGAAGAAGACTCAGGTCCTGAGATACAGTGGTCCTCACCTGTCTCTTCTAAACAGGAACAGCATCTAATTTAGCAATAGTCATGGTCCTATTAACTATTTTTCTGTTCTTTTCCGTAGGTATCCCAAAAGTCCTAAGTAGCATAAGCACAGTGTGCATTGTATTTTAACATTACTTATTCATCAGCAAGAGTAAGTATGTGAGACCAATAGTTTTGGCACAGTGTGGGCTGAAGTAGGAACATACAAAAGTAAAAATATCTTTCCAGAAATTAAAGGGTTTCCATTCCAGGAACAAACAGGGAAGCTAACAAAGCACATTGTAGTGTTGGATCTAATGAAATGAATTTCTACGTGAGGGAGTTGAAGAAACTCACAGGTGTGTGAAAGAACTTTCTAAATTAAGTTTGCCAAGTAAAGAAAAGGTAGGGAGAGGACATCAGCAAGGGCAGAGGAAAGAGAATGTGCCAAGACACAGATAAGATCGAGACTCTGTTGTGTTACTATACAGGAACCAACACAGTTACTTTCTCAGTTATCCCTCTATTACAAGGCAGGGCCTTTCTGGGAAACTGAGCCAGCACAAAGACAACCAACCCCTCAAACCCTGATTCCTGAGATCAAGTCAGAAAGATTTCAAGCATGTTGTTCAGAGTATCAGGAATGAGTTTATTGAAGGGACAGGCGGGATAGGGGACACTTTTAAGGGAGAGAGAGGGACAAATTGCCTATCCTGTGCTCCAATTTTATTGGAGATCTGTTATGGTTTGGATGTGAGATGTCCCTCAAAAGCTCACATGTGAGACAATGTAGGAGCATCTCCATACCTTCCCACCCCTCCCTTCCATCCTTCCTATTCTATGCTAATAGACTGTGCTCTTGCCAAAAAGCACCCCTTTGTTTGTTGTGGGAGAGAGCTGGCCTGGGTATTCCCACAGTACATAATGTGCAACAGTATCAGGTTTTTCAAATCATGTGGCTTGACCATAGTTCCATATTCTTGTAATAGTTCCGCATTCCTGTAAAACCGCAAGATTAGTAAAATAGTAACACTCTGTAAGACTTTAGCGTACTCTATAGTGCTTCCGGGTTAGAGGGCATCCTAGCATATATATAGATCCAAGTCAGCTGAATAAAGGAAGAGTCCTGTCTTGTCCTTTGGTGTGTGTGTGTGATTCTTATCTGCAGCTCCCTCGCCGATCCTAGTTTCACTTTGTGCTGGTGCAGGGGCAGGCAGTTTGTGACCTTTGGATCTGATTGGTCCAAGAGTGCATTTAAGCTTCTGTAGTTTCTAGAATAAAGTGGTGTTCTTTGCTTCTCCTCGCCCTGGCTGTATCCCCTTTTGTCCCGGGTATCTCTGCGTCTCACTGGGGCGAAGCAAATTTTTACCTACACCCCGGGGCCTGGGGAGATTGGCTCCGTGGATTGCCACCATCCAGAGAGACCCCATATCATCTAACCCGGGGACCCTTTCTCCGTCTCTCTTGGTCTCCAACTCGTCGAGAAGCCACGTGGCCCTTTCCCCCCACTCTTATCAAAGCGACAAGACAATGCAAGAAGATTCAGAGGAGAAATGATTGGGTTGTGAGAGTCTTAATCCAATCAGTGAATTAATTTCCTGATAGTGATTAGTTAATCCTGATAGTGGTAAGTGAAGTGGTAAATGGAGTGGTATGGTGTGGCTAGAGGAGGTGGGAATTGAGGTGTGGCTTTGGGGTATATATTTGTATCTGGCAAGTGGAGACTTCTTTCTCTCTGCTTTCTTGTCATGAAGCTGAGTCCCTCTGATCACCATGTGAGCTGCTTCCCTCTGCCACATTCTTCTGCCATGATGTTCTCCCCCACCTTGAGCCCTAAGGAATGGAGCCAGCCTTCTATGGACTAAAACCTCTGAAAGTGTGAGTCATCAAATGAAGTTTTCTTCCTCTACAATTGTTCTGGACAGGTCTTTTAGTTGTAGCAGTAAAAAAACTGACCAAAACAGGATCCCAGAGAAATTTCCAGAGTCCCACCCAGGTCCACCTCTTGACTTTTGAGTTTTGGCTGACAGAAACATGACTTCAAACTTTCAAGTTCCCACTGCCAAAACAACTCTAGGTCACTTTGGCCCATGCTGACTGGTTCTAATTGGATTCTTTTTATTTGTTTGTTTGTTTGTTTGTTTGTTTATGGTATTGGTGTTTGAACTCAGGGTACCTAACCACAGAGTCATACCCCCAGTCCTTTTTACTTTTTATTTAAAGACAGAGTCTCCCTAAGTTGCCTAGGGTATTGCTAAATTTCTGAGGCTGACTTTGAACTCATAGTCCTTCTGTCTTAGCCTCCCTATCTGCTGGGATTACAGATGTGTGTTACCACTCCTGGCTTTAATTGGATTCTTTTTTTTTTTTTAATATATTTTTTAGTTGTTGATGAACTTTTATTTTATTTATGTTATTTTTGTGTGGTGCTGAGAATTGAACACAGAGTGTCATACATGCCAGGCAGTGCTCTACCACTGAGCTATAACCCCAGCCCTCTAATTGGATTCTTAATAATAAATTCTTACATTTGTTTTGGTCAGGAGGAATTATCCTTATCTCCCTAAGTTTTAGGATCTGGTGTGAAAAGGGTCACAAAAGTCTCCCCATTTAGGGTAACTTGGTTTCTTCTTATCAATGACATTATTGGGCATGCACTTTTCCTGCAGATAATAGGTAATTTGGTGAGCAATGTGACAAATCCTATCCACTTAGGACAGGCAGAACTATAAGTAAATTGCTTCTTGGAAAAGAAAGCATGTAGAGGTCAGCACAGCAGTCCCATTTTATGGAATTATTACCTTAACCTCATGTTCCCACCACTTGCCTCTATCCATCCCCCTATGGCTTCCATCACTCACAGAAAGGATGTAAAATTTTAACTTTTCCAGTTTCTTTTCTGACAAGATCATGAGCTCACGACACAACCTAGGGCCAAAGGGAGTGGCAGGAAAAGTCAGAAAGAAAAATTTTTTTCTCTTGGATGGAACCACTGTAGGGAAGAAGATGCCCTGTCCTGTGTCCTGCACATGGTCATGTTTACATTTTGAGCTAGGAATGGTTTCAGGAAACATGAATGGAGCTATCTCTAATCCCCAAGGCAGCAGAGTGAAAAAGTGAAGTGAGCCAGTCTCTGATGCAACCTAGGCACTGCCCAACAGCCTCCTTGTGGCTGGAATCTGAGATGGTGACTGTCATTATTGTCTACATCACTATCATTGGGTTTTCTGTAGCAGTAAAGCAGATGGGGAGACATGACAATGGAAGCAGGTGGGTGAGGACCTTGTGCTACACTCCACACTGGTCATCACTTAACATCATGTATCATTTTGTGTAGCCCAAATTCTTCCCCTCTCTAAAGAACTCATCTGGGATCTCACTGATGCCCTCTTTCTTATGACAGGTTTCATCTACAGTCCATGTGCCTAGAGTGAGTCTGAATAAGAACTGCTCTGCTTCAAATTCTTGCTGCTACCTCCTTACACCAGGGAGAGAAGCCAGCAGCACCTAGTTCCTCCAGCCAAGGGCTGGCTTCTTCTGAAGGCTCAGGAGACATGAACTCATCCCTATCATCTTTAAGAAATGGATAAGAATTAATTACCTAATTGAGCAAGCAAACACACACACACTCTCCCTCTGTCTCTTCCTCTCTCTTAAATTAGCTGCCCTTTATACTTTTATCCTTGGTTCCCTGAAATAATTAAAAACCAAAGCAATAAATGATCAGAAATTTGCTCTTGCCAACTAATGATTAGATATATAATTTTTTTCTTGAATTCTTATGTTTAGAATCATGTTAATCCCAGTTTGTGAAGGAAAGGCAAATCAAGATCATGCTTCCAAATCATCCCACCCCTTCTCTCTTTACTTTTGGGGCTTTCTTTGTGGAGCATCATTAAGAGGGAAAGGTCCAGTGACACCATATAAATTGAACATGGGGAGGGCTGAGGATGAAAGTGTCTCCCTCTTCATTGGCATGAGTTGTACTCACAGCCCACAGAGGGGGGCTGATGTAAGTCAGAACTGTTTCTGAGCCCCAGAATTTATCCTTTATGGTTTCCCAGTAGATTTCTTAAACAAAATTCCAATGTAAACCAGGTAATGAAGAAAATATTCCATAAACAGCTCTTTGTATCTTGCTTAACTCATCATTAAATAAAGCAGTTTTCTCATTTAAGCTTCCAGAATTCTTGTCCTATTGCCATCAAGTTATCTTTTTCTCTGGAGTATTTTTCTTTACCTTCATTCCTGATGGAACAGCATGTTTCTCTTTGCAGCCTCTGGTCCACACCTGGGAAAACATATATATCTGCTTAATTCCAACTCTCAATCTTCAGCTCCTGCTCAGCAATGGTGGCCATTTGACATTGGTTAGCATTCCTGTGACACTGCCTAGTTACATCCCCCACAGGTGGTCAGGTGTGGAGGGGACCATAAAGCTGTCTGTTTCTCTGCCTTTCTGGAGTCTTTGACACACATTAGCTCTGCAACCTCAACAAAGTCAACTTTTAAATTCTTAATTCATGCTTTAACTTATAGTTTTTCCATAGAGAAAATCTTACAGCACAGAGTTTCAGTGGCATGTAGGACATAGAGTAATGTGGCATGCAGAACACAGTGCAAATGTCTGGTGTTACTCCTGTTACAGGGAAAACAGGAAGAAAGGAGATCCCCTGGGAGATAACGGGAAACCAGATCAACAAGCTGGGATAATTCCCATCCTGGTGAGGAAGTGTCACTTATACCTGGTAGGTTTGGAGATGCTTCCTGAGTGAGGGCTCTGTTATGGTTTTTATATGAGGTATCTCCTATAAGCTCCTGTATTAATTCAGGAATGTTTAGAGGTGAAATAATTGAATTGTGAGAGCTGTAATCCATCCTAGTTTGAATGGACCAACTGGGTGGTAACAGTAGGCAGGTGGGGTGTAGCTGAAGAAGGTGGGTCACTGGGGACATGCCTTGGAAGTTTTCATCATTCCTATGTCTGCTTCTCCTCTCTTTTGTGCTTCCCAGCCACCATGGAATGAGCAGCTTTCCTCTTCCATACCTGTCTGTCATGCTGTGCTGCCTCACCTCAGGCCTAGAGCAATGAAGACAGCCCACCATGACCTAAACCTCTGAAACCATGAGACAAAATAAAATTTTCTTCCTTTAAATTGTTCTTGTTGGGTATTTTGATCACAGATGAAAAGCTGACTAACATTGGCTCCATTTCTGGTGATCAGGACTCATCTACTCATTCATGGCACACAAAATAATGCATTTTGTGTCCTAAGTCAGAGTTGGAGCTCAAGAGGCAAGCCAGGAAGAATAAAATTTAGTGCTCCGAGCCCAGCTGCTCCATGCTAGCATCAAAGCATTTAAACATCCCAGAGTCTCTGTGACTGTCTACATAATCATTTATTCTGTTCTGCCTGATGCTATGGCAGGGAAGTCACATTTCTGATCTCAAATGGCACAGTTAGCAACCAGGAGGTTTGAGATTTGAGCTCTGGCAGTCTAATCCAGAAAGCACCTTCACCTATGTGGGATACTGCCTCTCTGTGGGGCTGTATCACTTCCATCTCCCCAACTATAAGTCCTGGGTTTCAGGCTCACTGGGTATCTTATCTTAGATGATCCCCTGACTCTTCAAACACAGAAGATACAGAACTCATTGTTTTCTCTCAGTGAAGAGGTTTAGGTGCTGGCAGAAGCTTCTTCAATAAATATTAAGAGGACTTAGGAGAAAAGACAGAATTCATCTGAATATAGGGCTTCCTAATTCCTAATCTATCTGGCTGTAAGGGTCAGCTCCTGGGCCCTAGTGTTATGAAGATAAAGTAGGCAGAAGCCCAGACCAGAGGCTCAGCAGTGGATGGAAGCAGAAGATTGGTGGCCATAAAGAGAGGGGTCTTGTAAGTGAAGGTGTGTGCTGGATGGGGAGGACTAGGGACTGTCAATGGGGTATAGTATGATGGGGTTGTGATCCTACAGCAGACAGAAAATACAGAGGGAGAAGAAAGGACAGGGACACCATATGTACTGGTAAAGGTATAAGAGCTTCCAGGAGGATGAAGGCTGATATTCAAAGGCAACACATACACTTTTATTAAGACATACTCTGGCATTCTGGTATTTGGGATAGCAGCTCAGCTTATCTGGCAGGGACTTGAAAATTCTCCAGACAGGAGAGCTGTGGACAATGGACTGGCATCCTCCCTTCTCTGAGCAGCAATTTGGGCACAGAGAGAATGCACCATTCCAAGAAGTAGAAGCCTTGCATCCTGAGCCTGACATTGCCCAAACTGTGGCCCCTCTCTGTAGCTTAGAGTCCTGTGGTGTCAAATGAAAGTCCTGGGTGAGTGTGATGGTTAGTTTTAGGTGTTGATTTTGTAGAGACATGATGCCTAGATATTTGGTCAAACATTATTTTGGGGTGTGTCTGTAAGAATGTTCCTGGGTGAGATTAACATTTGAATCTATAAACTGAGTAAAGTAGGTTACCTTTCTCAATGTAAGTGGGACTCATCCAATCAATTGAAGGCCTGGATAGAACCAAAGATTGACTTGCCTCTGAAAGAAGGAATTCTGCCAACAGATAATCTGAAGCTCTTTTCTGGGTCCCTAGCTATTTATCTACACCATAGATTTTGGACTAACCAGCCTCATGACCACATGAGCCAATTTCTTCTAATAAATCTTTCTGTATATACAAACTATATATAGTTTGGTCTGTTTCTATGGAGATCTCTAATGTCATGCCACCCTTCCTTCTCCATGAGTTTGTGCTTCTTATGGATGGGTGGCTCAGGCTCCTGGAAGTGACATCATCTGGCTCAGAAGACTCTAAGCCCTCACTCAGGCATATAAAGGGGCTCTTGGTGAACTACTGCTGTCCACATTGGGATGTGATATGCTGGGAGTACTTTGCATTTTTTCTTTTCCATGAGACTCTCAACCTTATTGGAACATTCCTGCTTTCTTCTTCTTTCAGCCTGATCTCACCATAGGTCTGCTGGGCTCAGCAAACTGTTTTGGAGCTTATTCTCAGTTCTAGGTAGGCCAGGACTTAGAGTGCATAACTTCCAACAACTTATCAGCAGTATTCTTTAGGCTCAGCTCATCATGGTGATGCCAGGAAGGGAACCAAGATGACAGAGAGAAAATATATACCTCTGTGTGTGTGTATGCACATGTGTATTTGCATGTACATGTGCATATGTATATATGGCATATGTGTGTATATGTGTGTGTAGGTATGCAAGTGTGTAAGTGTGTGCATATGTATAGGTATGTGTTCATATGTGTGTATTTGCTATGGTTTGGATCTAGAAATATCTCATAAAGTCCTCATGCTTTGAAAGTATGATTCCCAATGCAGGAAGGTTCAGAGGTGGGGCATTTAAGCAGTGCTGAGAGCTATAATCTCATCAGTAGATTAATTCATTTGGTAGATTAATAACTTGAATGGATTATTGAGTGGTAACTGTAGGCAGGTGAGGCATAGCTATAGGAAGTAATGTGTGCCCTTGGAGACTGTATCATGTCCCTAGCTCCTTGTTCTTTCTCTCTGCTTCCCAGCTGCTCTGAGCTGAGCAACTTTCCTCTATGCTGCCCTTCCTCCATGATATTCTACCTCACCTCAAAGACCAGAGCAATGCAGTTGACCAACCATGGATGAAACCTCTGAAATCATGAGCCCCAAATAAACTTTTCCTCCTCTAAGTTGTCCTTGTTAGGCATTTTGGTTACTCAATGAAAAGCTGACTAACACAGTATGCATGTGTATTTATGCACATGAGTGTATATGCACTTTAATGGGTATGCACATACTCTATGCCTGTATGTTCAAAAAAAGCAGTTCTATTTTTATTGTCTAACATATAAGGACAGACATAAATATGTAAAGGGGGCATCATTACAAAGATGATATCAGGGGTCCTATCACCACCTGTAGTCAAATGCTCAGAAAAGAAGTTGTGAATATCTTTTAGATAAGTATGTGGTGCAGGGAGTAGTGGCGTACACCTGTAATCCCAGCGGCTCAGGAGGCTGAGACAGGAGGATCATGAGTTCAAAGCCAGCTTCAGCAACAGCAAGGTGCTAAGCTATTCAGTGAGATCCTGTCTCTAAATAAAATACAAAATAGGGCTGGGAATGTGGCTCAGTGGTTGAATACCACTGAGTTCAATCCCTAGTACCAAAAAAAAAGAAAAGAAAAGAAAGAAAGAAAGGCATGTGGGAAGGCCCCTGTAAAGGTCGAGAGTAAACTGAGATTTGAAGGGTGAGAAGAAGGTGGCCATGCAAATGAGGGTACAGGGAGAAGGTAGAGGAAATAGCAGATCCAAAGGCCCAAAGGCAAGAAAAAAAATGGTGTCTCTGAAGCCCAGAATGGAGGACCATAAGAGTTGTTGAAAGTGAGGTGGGAGATCCTATAGAGTCAAATAATTTAGAATGCATCAAGCTATGGGATTCTCCTAGGTGAATCCCCTCAGCAAAACATAAGTAGCACTATTCTACATAGCAGAAGATCAGGAAGGGCACGGAGAAGCAAGCAATGATCTGCTTGTCTGGTTGCAAAAGCTTTTGAAGTTTGAGCTGGATTCTAAAAACCAAGGAGGAGCAGACTGGGTGGAGAATGAAGAGGGCCCTGAAGCCTGTGAGAGCAGGCCATGGTCTTGGGATGGAAAGAGCTCACTGAGCCACCACTGTGGGGCATGCTGAGGGCAGGTTGAGGTAAAGATGTTCTTGTGAAAAAGTGCTAAAGGATGGATGGAATAGATATTGATGACAGGTGTTTCCTGGAGCTCTGGTCAGGAGTTCTCCCCCATGAAGAGGTGGTGAGGAAGAGAGGAAGTATAACTAGGCAGAATAGCAATGGAAAGCAGTGATGCTAAGGCTCCCTCATAAAGTAGGGATATTGGATAGAATGGAGGTACCAGGAGTAGATTAAATACTAAGACACAGGTTCTGGGAAGGCTGGGCCTCCTACACCTGAGCACCTGCTTTCCAAAGAAAGACAAGACAAGCACAGGCCCCACACTAAGATGGGAGCCATATGTGACAGGGATGCTGCTGATCCTGGCCAGGAGCACTCCTGTGTGCGTGTGTATACAACCATCTCTGTGTCACCGTGTGTCTGAGCACACACCTATGGGGTTGAGGCTATATACATAAACCTGTGTAGGTATAAAGTTTGTGTTCTTATTCTGCATATGTATGAGTGCACACGTGGCTAAATGCTGAAGTGCAGGGTAAGCATGCAGGAACTTCTTCAAGTCAGGACACACATTTCCTAGGAGTTCACATACATAACCAAATGTGACTTGCAGACTAAGAAAGGTAACATAACTTGTCCAATATTTGGTACAGAGCAGTTAATGCTGGAGCCCTTGTTTATTTTTTTATTTTTTATTTTTTTGGTACCAGGGATTGAATTCAGGGGCACTCGACCCCTGAGCCAGGTCCCCAGCCCTATTTTTTGTGTTTTATGTAGAGACAGGGTCTCACTGAGTTGCTTAGTGCCTCGCCATTGCTGAGGCTGGCTTTGAACTCGCGATTCTCCTGTCTCAGCCTCCCTAAGTGCTGGGATTACAGGCTTGAGCCACCGCGCCCGGCTCGGGAGCCCTTGTTTATGATGACCATGCTGTTTCTGTGTGGACACAATCATGCATATTTTCTCATTCAATTAGGAGAAGAAAGACAAAGAAGGTACTGTATTTAATTTTTAAAGCTTTTCCAAATAGCTTTCTTGGCTTTTAGACCTGGAATCCCAGGATGTGCGGAAGAGTAGAGTATACATCCAAAACATCTGACCTTAATGGCTGTTATTTCATCTCTAGACAGAGAATCCTCACTAAATAAATGCATCTGCCCAGAGCATTGTGGGGTCCCTTGAACATACCCTGCATAGAGCACGCTGTCCCTGGTGACTCCTGACTTGCCAGAACTGGTTGATCCTTCAGGAGGAGGTATTCCCCTCTCAGGACTCTGTAGAACAACTCTCAGCACTTCTAAATGATTCTGCTTGACCTGACTACAGCAAAACCTGGCTTGGGAATTGAATTGTGAAGCTGTTAATTGAGAGCTAGAAGCTGGGAGCTTTTAAATGTACCCCTAAGATGAGGAAGCACCTCTTAGCTTTCTTTATACCTTCAAGGTGGGTCCTCTTCTCTTCATTTCAAATTTCCTTTAACTACTAAAAGGATTTCATATTACCTATTCACTGCAGAGAGCAGGAATGGTTTTCCATGTTGAGAAGTGGAGAAAGACCTTAAGCTGGAATGAATCAGAAAGTGATATTTACTCAAAAGATAAAATATGCTTCACAAGAGATGTGAAAATAGATGAGTTGCTTCATTTTCTCTTTCAAAAATAATGAAACAACCCAATATAACATTCAGGTTACTTGTCCTACTGTTTCAAGGTTTAGAAGCTATAATGATAATTTAGTGTCCTTGATTCCAGGAAGGTAGAATGAAGGCAGGGAAGTTAGAGGTTTCAAGCCACACATGGGAATCAAAAGTTTTGCCCTGCACTTATGTTTTGTTGCATATTACATAAATTAATTTTTAAAATTTAGCATCTCTGAAATCAGATTGTTTCTACCTTGATTTGTCTCAGGCTGGGAAGCCGAGTCCTGATTTAAAATAAAGGAGAATCTAGTGCCTAATCTGTGGCCAAGTCCTAGCCCTGGCATTGCATCAGGTATGTGAAAGCATAGATTATAGCTCTGATAGCACTGTGTCCCTCTAGTTATCAATGGGGGTAGTCCTGTTTCCCTGTGACTGCTATCTCAGGAACATGAAGTCATACTTGAGAGATCAGCACCTATCAGTTGAGATTAGTGCTCTAAGTAAAAAGACATTATAACAAGATTGATCTGAATTCTCCAAGCCAGAAGAAAGTCTGTTAACACTGAACTAGAAAGCTTGTACTCTATTTCGTGTTTCAGAGTCAGAAAGAATGGTTGTGCATTTTCTTAAGCATAATTGAAATTCTTTCTATGACTATTTACATTCACTTTCCTTAGTTCAGATCTTTGTGAATGAAGGGACACTTCATTCACTGTTATGTTCCTAGTACCTCATCAAACTTCTTTCCCACAGGACTCCTTGTCTATGACTTTGACAGTTTAGATGTTGCTGTTATTAGTTAATCTTATGGAGAAATGCTTTGCATTCAGTATGTTTTGACAATGTTCAGTGTGTGGTTAGATGAATTTTGACCAACAGGTATAGTAGAATACTTATACCACAACAAAAGTATAAGTAGTCCTTTCCCCAATCCCTGGATCTTGGCAAAGATAAAGCCATTTCTGTCAATGAATTCTTTTCTAAAATTCATATAATCCAAATCATAGTGAGCCATCCTTAATTTAAAAAATGCTTTTGGAATTCATCCATGTTGCATACATCAGTCATTCATTCTTTTTTATTGCTGGGTGGTATTTCATTATTTATATGTATAATTATTTATTTTGTTTTGTGCAATTTGGGGCCATTATGAACAGAGCTGCTGTGAACATACCAGTAGAAATATTTGTGTGGATATATATTTTAATTTCTCCTGGATAAATACATAGGGGTAGGTTTGCTGGATCACGTGGTAATTATATGCTTAACATAGAGAAAATTGTCAAATGGTTTTCAAAGTGCCTGTACCATTTTTTATTCCTACCAGTTCTGATTGCTCCACATCTTCTCCAAACCTGGCATTGTCAATTTTTAAGATTTTTCCCATTTTAGTTGATGTGTGAGGTTTCTCATGGTATTAATTTATATTTCCCTAAAGATTAATGATGTTGAGCACCTATATCTTTTATAAATTTCCATTGTTAAATATCAAATATTTTGCCCATTTCATTGATTTGTTTATATTTAGATTTTTTAGCCTTAAGGATATTTTAGATGTTCTAATTTTTAGACAACAATTTTTAGTTGTCATATTAGTTGATTTTTTTTTTTTTGCAATATTTTGCAAATATTTTCTCCTGGCCAGTGGTTTGCCTTTTCTTTTCTTAGTATGTCAGACTACATGGTGTGCTGGAAGAAGGGTAGGGGGAGGGAGAGAAAGATGAGCCAGAGACAAAATAAAATTTCCAAGGGCATGTCTCCAGTGACTACTTCCTCCAGCCATGCCCCACCTGCTTACAATTATCACCCTGTAATTCATTCAAATTATTGACCCATTAAATGGATGAATGGGTCCACTGATTAAGTTATAGATCTTGAAACTAATCATTTTACCTCTGATCATTCCTGCATTGCCACATTAACTTCTTGGAGGACACCCTATATCCAAACCATAACACCCTCCCCTCACCTTTTTCTCTTTCTTTCTCCACCATGTGAGGATGCAGTAAGAAGTCAACTGTCTGCAAACCAGGAAGCGAGCCTTCTATAGAAACAAATCTGCTAACACTTTGGACTTGAACTTCTCAGCTTCCAGAACTGTTGTTTCAGCTACTCCACTATGGTAATTTGTTATTGCAACCCAAGCTGACTGAGACAGAATTGAACAATTCCACTTGCTGTGTGAGCTATAGACATTTCAGCTCCTAAGTCCATGGTCATTCTCAGTCAGCTTTGTGTAGATTCACTCTAAACATGCACAAATACCCAACACAAACTCAACGGGACCCTATACTAATTTCTAGAGCTCTTTATCTGGGTAGTTCTACATGAATCCAATGCTCCAAGCTCTAAGCTTTACCTTCTCAACTCAGTGGGACCAACTTTGGTTGTTTGTATTTCCCCTCATTTACTCAGTCTTGAAATTATTTCCAAGCAGAAATAGAAAAAAATAATCATAGGGCTTTTCACATGTACTTCTGTGTCTCAGGGATCACACACTGTAATAACTGCTATCCAATGTTTCAAAACAGTTGTTTGATGTATTTTGTCCAGTTGTTTATAGCAGAAGATTAAATCTGTTCTTGTTCCTTCATCATTGCCAAATTCATAATTTGATATTTCCTTAACTGTAGTCCTTGTCAAAAATAATAAAGAGGCAGCCTTGGAAGGTAAAAATGATATTTCTCAGCACTCCAGTGAAGAAAATCTTGATATTTCAGGTACAATAGGGTTGTTATTATGTATAGGGGTAGATTTTATAGCCAAACAATTAATTCCCAGACTGAATCTCTCTCTGGTTTTTCCTTGGGAAGACAACTGCTTTGAGTGCCTTACAATATGTGCTGCTAAGGTAACAAACACAGATGCTTCCATATGGTCTAGGAGCATGTTAAAGATGTTTCCTTGCTCCACCCCACCTGCTTTTTTTCCATGAATATTAATTGAATGAGTGAATGAATGAACAAATGACTGAATGGATAAATGTGTTATGAAGTTGAACCCTAAAATTATATAATAGAAAGTTATATAAAATTATATTAAGAAAGTTAGACTTTACAATGACAGGAGATTTAAGATTGGTACTTCATTATTAATGATATCCTAAATAATCCATTTCATCCATTCCTACCATATTATCAATAGGGAGGTTAGTTGTCTTGCCCAAGGCCACATGCTCATTAGTGAAGAATCAGGACTCATCCCAGGTGATGTCATGTTCATTCAAATGCTCTTTTCAGTATACCATTCCTTAAAGGGTCTTTTATATTACAGCTTCCACTTAGAGTTTTAGGGGAAGGCACAGGACTGGAGCTCAATTTGCTATAGATTCAGGGTCTGATCTGTCTCGGCTAAGGCACTGTCTTTGTTCTTGGGAAATATTCCTCTCCTTGTCACTGCTCATCCCTTGATGAAGTCAAATCATCCTTTGTGATGGTTCCTTCTCTTTCTCATGTAGTTCTTTCCCTGTCTTTGTGCCTTTGTTTCTACTTTAGCAATAGGTAATTATGACCTTCCTCAATAAGGATTTATGGTCTCCTTTTCTGTTGAGAAGGTGCTGCCAAAGCCTCTGCTCCCTTCGTCCCTAGGTGCAAAGACAGGAATGCCCTAATCTGTGGGACAGTACAGTAGGAGTAATAAATTATATATTAGAGAGATCTCTATGAGAGACAAAATTTATCTTTTTAAGGATTTTGAACAATCAAGGTATATTGTCCATTCTAACTTTTTTTCTCTTAGAGATATCTTGACTCCTGTTTTCATTCAGCTTCTCCAAAGGATACGCTAGAACTAGATAGATTGTTCTAAAATTAAAAATAAAATATGTGAAGGTAAAATCTAATCCCAGATTTCCTGCTGTCCTACAAGCTCTTGGGGCTGGAGTAAGTTTAATTAGGTTCTTATGTCCAGAGATTTGCCTATGAGGAATGCCCCTGAACCATCTAGACCAGATGAAGGACTTTTGGGATATTTTCTGCCAAGTGTTCGTATATTTACAGCTTAGATTCAAGAGCAGGAAGTCCAGACAGTCAATCTAGAATTGATTACCTTTAAGGGGGGATGCTCTTGGAGGATGAGATCCCTAAAATGTAAATAACAAGTAATTATACCAAGATTATTTTATCTCCAGATAGCGCATTAATTCTTGCTCTGCTTACACTTAATATTTCAGGTTTAGAATAAATAGGCAGCAGGAAAGGGCATGCAGATGGACTGAATGTGACTAAATAGTTCTATCCTATTGAAGCATGGAGAAGAGGAAAAAAATCATGGAAAAAGGTCCCAGATACTCCTTGTCTTGTATCTGCTTAGAACCTGGCCTGGCCCACAATTGTCTTCTAGACAATCCAATTTGAGCCTTTCAATATTAGTGGTGTCGACCTTTTGCCAGGGCCTTGCCTTAGAAAATTAATCATCTGTCCACTTTTAAAAACCTTCTTGACGCAAGCCTGTAATCCCAGCACTTAGGGAGGCTGAGACAGAGAATCGCGAGTTCAAAAGCCACGCTCAGCAATGGCGAGGTGCTAAACAACTCAGTGAGACCCTGTCTTTACATAAAACACAAAATAGGGCTGGGGATGTGGCTCAGTGGTCAAGTGACCCTGAGTTCAATTTCCAGTACCAAAAAAATAAAAATAAAAAAACCCTTCTTGAAAGAATTCAGATTCCCCAGGGTATTTTATTCTAGTAGGTAATAAATTTTCCTCTCTGATAGCTTGCATTTATTTATTTGTTTGTTTATAAAACATGACCTGAATCCCCTAACTTTAATGTTCACTTTTAATGCAAATGGCCATAGGCACAACTCTGGGAATCATGTATGTGCAACCTCCTTGTACTTGTGACTTTGGTTTTAAAACTGGCATGCCAGGGTTTGACTTCTGCAGCTATATTGAGATCAGAGGGGCACAGAGTGGATTTACTACACTCCACAGCAAGAAGCTGAGGCAGAGCAAAGGTAGCCAGCGTCCTGTGTAGTCTGACATGCTGTCATCACTTCTTCTTCCTGCAGGCATAGGTGGCCAGGCTGTGCAGGGGTCCTAGGAACAGAGCTGCTGTCTGCCTCAAATACTGTCTCCAGACGCTCAGTGCTACCACTTGCCCAGCCTGGAAGGTTCCCTATCTGCTCTTCACCAACAGTTGCTTTTGTGCTCTGGCTGTCAGTTAGGCTCCAAAATGGCAAGAACTGGCAATAGAGCAGAGGGAGTCAGGAGTGAGCTGGGATATTGATCCTCTTTCCCTCCTGCAGTGCCCTGTTGCTGGCTGCTTGTTTCCAGAGAGGCACAGCTCTTGCTAGGTGGCTCTTTCTCCACAGCCATTTCTCCTCAGCCAACCTTTTTGTGAGGTGGTAATATTTACTGAAAAGACCTTTTATTTGGTTCGGGGGCAGTTAGAAGACAAAAATCACCTTTAGTTCAAGGTATGTCTTGAGCTCCCAAAGTGTGTTTACATATACTTTAACTTTTTATATCTGCCCAAGGATTCTCAAGCCTTGTTTCATGCAGGTCCCTACCTCCAGGGTGCTTTCTCAAGGAGTTTGTACCCAAACCACTTTCCAAGGACTTCTACTCTGACTTCCCCAGTGCTCGTTTTCCTCGTCTCACCTGGCTTGCTTTCTTTTTGACTATACCTGTATGTTCATTTATTGTCTTTCTTCCCTCACTAGAAAATAAGCTCCTAGGTGCAGGAACTTTTCTTGTTTGTCTTTCTAAAGCTAAATATTGAGATCTAATCTCAAGTCTGACTCCCTATTTCATCTCGCCTGACCTTATCTTCCATGATAATCAAATTAAGTATGTTTTCTTTCATTACCCTGTGTTTGAGGATCAACAAGAGTAGCTTGCAACAGCTGCCCCTTCGAGTCTTGTCCATCCTAGATATGTCAGGAAGTGTGTAGGCAAACTAATCAGTGAAAGGGTAGCCTGAGGAAATAGTGATCATTGTTCTTGAGTTTTGCAGAAGTGAAAAGCATCTCCTGACCTGGCAATTAGGATCAGATGTGTATCAAGTGGTTCACCTGCTATGAGACAGTGCCCACTA
Source organism: Geosciurus inauris (assembly GCA_004024805.1). Taxonomy (NCBI): domain Eukaryota; kingdom Metazoa; phylum Chordata; class Mammalia; order Rodentia; family Sciuridae; genus Geosciurus; species Geosciurus inauris. The sequence goes on along the minus strand of PVHX01003714.1, from coordinate 122,055 downwards.
GTGTGGATACGCACTACTATTGTGAGAAGTACCCACCATTCTGGGAATGCCCACCATCCACCTTTATAAATCAAAACTAAATCAGCTTCGGACAAGATGGACTTTGTGACAAGAGTTCTACATCTTTTTGCCCAGCCTCAGCACATTGTCTTTTGATTTACTTGGCCCAAACATACAGACTCAGCTCCATCTACAAGTTTAAGAGATGGTCCACTGGCCCCTCTGCATCCACCTTGTTCTTCTGGTTCTGGTAGTAACCCTTTCAACGTAAAGGCACTATAGCTCCCTTGAACATTGATAGTCCTAAATGATTGTAATATGCTTTCTTGATTTGCTATTTATAAATGCCCATGCATTTGTAAATAACCTTCTTTATAGTCTCTCCTTATATTATTCCTCATACTACCCTTTTATTTTATGCCTGAACTTGATCATTGACAACTTTTATTGGCATGCATTAGGGATTTTAATCATTTCAATGATAAAAATATAGGGATGGCCAATAGGATTTGTTTGTTTCATGATGCTAAAAGGTACACACCCTCTTTTCCTCTACTAATAAAGGTTGAATCCAGGGCCAAGGGGCACTATACCACTGGACTACATTCCCAGTCCTATTTACTTCCTATTTTGAGACAGGGTCTCTATAAGTTGTAAAAATGGCCTTGAATTTCTGATCCTCCTGCCTCAGACTCCCAAGCTGCTGGGATTACAGGCATGTGCCACTGTGCCTGAAAGGAGCATTTTAAGCAAAGAAAGTTCAATGTAATGTCTACAATACATTGATGTGAAATTAGTTCCCAAATAAACTCAGAATTTAAGGGAAAAAAGTGGCTTCTAAGTAAGTTTTCTTGTATTTCTAACTGATTTGAATGGAGAATACATTTATAGATGAAGCTTACTCAAAATCTATAAAGTCTAGGGTTGGGGATATGTAGGTTAGTGGTAGAGTCTCTATTGCCTAGCATGTGCAAGACCCTAGGTTTGATCCATAGCATCACAAGTTTTTTTTAAAAAAAAATCTATAAATTCTGAGTCCTTTTGGGACTTAAACTGCTACTTCCTTATCTTTTTCATTCTTATTCTATCTTCTCTAACCCCAGCAGACTCAGATACATATGTTCTCTTCTGGATTCCTGGGGAGCTGAATTAGTACATCCACCCCCCTCTGCCCACATTTTAAGAATAACCTTCAAGTAGCCAAAGGCAAACAGGACACTTTGACCGAGCAGCTGAAACTGCATGGGTTTACTCTGCTCCAATTCACAAGAGAATGTCAGGGGCCTCCTTTAATGCCTTAAGGGCTTGAGCAATCTGGGCCTCCTGAACTGTGAACCTAACCAGCTGAAGATGGCTTCCAAGGTAAAGCACACACCGAAAAAATAACCTGCTGAGACAGAGGCCAAACCCAGCAGAGCAAGAGAAGGTCAACCTGGCAAGAAAAGGAAGATCCCGGTAAAAGTAGGGGAGGGGAGACAACCAGGCCATCCTAGAAAGCCCTGAGTCATACTTCACCTACTTTACCAAAGTAACTGAAGAGAAAGCTTATATGTGAATCCGGAAAAACTCCTGATCTCCTTTCCTTCTAAGAATCTAATAAAAGTAATTTCATGTAAAAAGGAGCAACAGAAAAGGATGATGCTTGATCCTATATAATGTCCTTTTTTTTTTTCAAATTTTAAGTTTATTTTTACTGTATTATGTATGTATGTACATCTTAAATACACATACACATATATACATATAGATATTCATATATAGAGAAAAATGCTTACTATGGTCAGAAAAATTAAAATATCCATTACCTTCTATTATTATTTTCTTAGTGGTAGGAGCACCTAAATCTATTCTCTTTGCAAATTTAAACATACAATGCAATAATATTAACAGTAGTTCTCATGCTGTTCATTGCATCACTATATTTATTCACCGTAAGTGCAGTTTGTACTCTTTGACCTACAGTTTCCTGTTTCTACCTCCCCAAACCCTAGTAAATACTGTTCTGTCTGTTCTATTTATGTGAGTTTTTCTTTTTCCTTCCATAGAGCTAGGTATCTGTACTCCCATGTATATTGCCGCATTATTTATAATATCTACGATATGGAAACAACTTAAGTGTCCACCAATAGATAAGTGGATAAAGAGATTGTGATATAAAAACAAGGAAATATTATTCAGCTTCAAAAAGGGAGATAATGCCATCTTGAAACAACATGGGTGAACCTGCAGGATGCTACATTAAATAAGATGAACCAGACACAGTAAGAAAACTCTCTGATCTCACTTATATCAGGAACCCAGATACTATTTTTACAATACAAATGAGAATAAGGAATAGAACCTCTTCCTTATAGTTAAAGAAAGTATGTCAGAAATACAAATGAAAATTATAACCTTATATTTCAAAACAAGCCTCAAATACTTAAAAAATATAAGATATGAAACAGCATAAAAAAGAAATAGAAAAACTCAGAAAGAAGAAAATGTACCTGAGGAAAGAAGTAGGAAGGCAGGAAACATAAATTTAGAAGTGAAGACTAAACTAGAGAAAGTAAGAGCAAATAAAGCCCAAGATAATTTCATTGTGTGCAGACGCTCAAGATGTACATCAAAAGGCTATTGGACTCTAGTTTTGTGGACATTTTCACTAAGTAGATGTATACATTCTTTCCTTTATCTTCTATCACATAGCCCTTGTTCTTTCTTAATATAAGCTCCCACCTTTCTCTGCCTTTCCTGTAATATCTATTCAGACCTATCTGAGCACGTCTCCTAAATTTTAATTTCTAAGACTTCAAATAAAACTTTTCTCTTTATGGTTTCTGAACTTTAATTGATCAATAGAACACAGGCAAATATCTTGATAAAAACTTAGATGAGAAAACATGAAACATACAAAAAAAACCTGATAAATTGGATTACCTTAAAATAAAGGCATATTGCTCATTTAGAAAGACCATTATAAAAGTGAAAAGACAGGCCAGAGTGTTATAGGAGCAAAGGAAATTTCCCTTCCTTCCTCTGAAGAATCACTGGAATGAACTGAAAACAGATTCAAAGGGAGAAATATACAAATACAAATATATTAATGTTGAAAAAGTAAAAATCACAGCATGAGAAAAAGTCACAAGAGTGACTCAAAATGATTCAGAAACGTACATGCCCCTTTTTATACAGGGGAGAGGAAGAAGAGGGACCATTAAGGGAATAGTATATAATTTTTAGGGGAATTGAATGAGCTTGGAGAAAATACAATGGCTTGGGACAAAATCTACTGGACTTGAAGAAGAGACAATGTTTGCAAATGATGCTCCATGGGCCTGAAATAGAGGTAAATGTTGAGAAATTGAAGTCTGTCAGATGTATTGACAAACTTTAGTTTTTCTTTCTACAACACGAATTTAATCTTCTTTGGTTAATGAAATTTAGTAAGAAGATTGAAGGTAATTGTTTTTCTCCTTTGGCAGGAAGAAAGAATATTCTAGGAAGCACTGGCAGAGGAGAAAGAAGGAAAAGTCAGAGAGATCTTGAGGTAGATTCTGAGGCTTCTCAGCACGTCAAAGCACTGGTCCCTGGGGTATAAGTTTTCTGAGCCCAATAGTGTATCAAAAGATATTTATGTTCCTTATACGAGCAAAAGGTCTGTATTCAAAACAGAGCTTTTCAATTCAATAAGAGAGTAAAAAGGGCAAAGTGCTTGAATAGGTACTTCACATAATCAGATATCAAAGTAGACAACAAATATATGAAAAGGTGCTCAAATAAGTTGGTCATCAGGGGAACACAAGTCAAAGTCAAAATTAAGTAAAATTATGCACACATTAGGATGGCTAAAAAATGCAGGCTCCATCAACTGTCAGAGAACATGTGGAATGATGGAACATTATGGAGGGTTGGAGTATGGAATGGCAAAACTATTTAGAAAACTGGCTGATATTGAACCCACTGGAAGAGTTCCCAGAGAGGAGCACCTTGACTCAGGATGATTGGGGTCCTTGGCATATGTGATGGAAAAGAATTTCAGCATGTACTAGGCAGACACCCAGAGATTTATTTAGGAAAGCAGGTACATATTCCAGGGAAAATATAAGCTCCCTCAAGAAAGTGACATCTTTTGGGGCAAGCAAGAAATATACATTCAAGGGAGAGTAGAGGCTATCTTCACAGGGCAAGTCAGCAACTCCTTTGTAACAGTAGCTAGAAGCTGGAATAGAGTTGCAGTTAAGGTGAAATTACATATTTTCATGTCAGCTTTCCCTGTGCTTGCACTTGTGTATTGCTCACATCATGTTACTTTTGTAAGAAAAGGATGGACCAAGGATGAGGGGTAAGGGAGAGGGCTAAGAATGTGGGCTGGGTGATTCAGGTTTGTTGTTTTGCATTTCAAAGGATCATGGGCATTTTTTGTACTCCAATGGTTCATGGATTCATTTCTTTTCTGAAATTCAGCATATCTTTCTTTTTATATCCCAAAATTCCTATCTCCATATCTGCTAAAATACGATATGTGCATATACAAATGATGATAACAAATTTCACAACTTGGCATTTGCACATCAGAAACAAAATGCATCAAAACTCACCCATCTACTAGACTGAATGTGACAGCATGACTATAAATAGCCTCAAATGAGAAACAACCTAAATATCCATCAATAGTAGAAAACATTGTGAAATGTTCATATAACCTAAAAAATGTACAACAATAACAATAAGTTGCTGCTACATAGAAGTATATAACAAACAAAATAAGAGGCAAAAATCCAGATACAAAGGTATATATTCTGATATATTCTGTTCTACTTCAAGGTCAAAACTGCCAGAAATAATTTGTGGTATTAGAAGTCAGAGCAGTGTTACCTTTGGAGAGGATGTAAATACTGCTGATGAAGAGTTGGTTTTTGTTTTTTTATTTTTATTTTTTTATTTTTATTTTTTGTGGTGCTAGGGATTGAAATCAGGCAGGGCCTTGTGCATGCAAGGCAGGGCCTTGTGCATGCACTCTACCAACTGAGCTATATCTCCAATTTATTGGTTTTGGTGGTGGCGATTACATGGGTATGCTTATTTTGAGAAATGTGTCAGAATATATACATTTAAGTACAGTTGGGCAAGGGTATTAGTTCACTTTACATTACAACAAATACCTAAGATAATCAACTTATAAAGAGAAAAGGTTTATTTTGGCTCATAACAAGTCCATGATTAATTGGCCCCATTGTTTTAAGCCTGTGGCAGCATATCATGACGAGATGTGTAGCAAAGCAGAACTGCTTGCCTCATGGCTGGAAAGCGAAAAAGAGAATAAGAAAGAGGCCAGGGTACCACAATCGCCTTTGGGGCATGCCACGGTGACCTAAAGACCTCCCACTAGGTTATCCCTTTTAAAGGTTCTACTGCTTCACAAGAGTACCACTCTGAGGATCAAGCCTTTAAAATGTAAAATTTTGCAGGTATTTCAGATCCAAATAATAGCACCATGTTATGAGTTAATTTAAAAGTTGATAAGAAAACTATGAAGGTTTAAATATATTGTGGGAGAATAAAACATCAACTCCAAAGATGCATATTTGGCATTAACTATGCAGAGAAGTCAGAATCTGCAGACATGGGAGAGTCTCTTAAGTCTGTCCTTTTCTAAAAAGGTATCTACATCCATGTACATCAGCGAATTAAGAAATCACAATAAAGGTTTTTCTACTTGGATACCCTCTCTCTTCTGCCTAAGAGGGATATTTCCACAAAAAGAAGACATTAGGAGTCTGACATGTGGCCCAGAAAAAAGTGACCACAAATAGCATTTACCTGGGAGATTTCATTTGCATCACAAGACAGCCTTGAATCTCTATGCACAGCACCCCTTCCCCAAGCTACCACTGATGGAGCCACCTTCCTTGCCCCCAAAAGATTAAGCTCCTATCCCTGTAAACTGCATAGAAGGATCAGCCATCTTGCCCCTCTGTGAGTCTAGTAGTGTCATGCCTCAGACGTAACACATTTTGTATGTTCTTTTTCCTGTTTTTGGTCTGTTAACAATTTATTTCATAGGCTAAAACTAAAAACTTCAGAGGGAAAAGAGTACATTTAAAACTTCCTTATAGTATTTATATCTCTGTGATTCTTGTATATACAATTGGACTTTTTTTTTCAAAATAAAATTTATATACTCTGACACTCTACTGCTCTATACACTATACACTCTACTATATAGACTAGCATATAGGTTCTGCCATTTACAAAACCAAACCCAAACAACTCTATTAGGATTCTATTATCAGTCCTCATTAACATTTAAGCATGTATTAGTCAGGAACCCATTAAGAAAGCTTTTAGATGAAAATTTTAAGGTGTTAATTGATCTCTCAGGAGCATTTGAAATTCAGTTTCCTTTTGTAGTTTCTTTGGAACTTTGATTGGCTTGAACAAAGTGGCAAGCATTTATGTTAGTTCAGTCCCTGATCTGATTGACTGAATGCATAAAAGATCTCAGTGAATATGCTCAAAATGAGATTGGCCTATATTTCATGGAGTCCACAATGTTTCCTTCTTTCCCTATCTTTCTTTCACTCTCTGAAATGCCTTCTTGAGTACACAATGGAAGAAGCTTCTAAGAGACCTTGGGAACTGGCATTCCACCAAATATTCATATAATGGGATAGTATGCAGCCTCTGGTTAGAGGTAGGAGATTTCTCTCTAGGTCTGACACATTTAGGTAGTGTTGGAAATGATATGGGCCCTGGAGATGACTGCTATAATTTTCCTTGAGAGCCTATGAATGTCATCTAAAGTGGAGTGTTGGGAATAAAAACAATCATGACCCCCAGATGGTACTTTGACATATAAAGAGGCCTTAGAAACTATCTCAAGTCCAAGATTCCTCTGACTTTGTCTTGCTTTTTCCCCTTCCCCACAAGGGGGAAGAGGTTCTCTAGTTTTGCTTGATCTACGTTAAATTGAGAGCCCCTCCAAAGGAACACAATTGCCTTCCATCTCCACCCTACAATCTCATTATCTACCTCAGAAAAGAAGACAGAGGAATTAACCACACTTGGACTAACTGTTAAAACATAATGTCTAACCTTTGGGCTCATTCAGATTCCAAAGAGAATCATTTCACAAGCTAATTTCTGTCTCTGGATGTGTTCCATCCCTTAAAATTGTTATATTGCTCTTCTCCTCCCCGAGAAGAAAGTTTGTGTCTGTTTTGCCCAGATCATGGAGTCCCCAAAGACCACCAGGGAGACTGAGGCATGTATGTAAAAGCAAAGAGCCTTTATTCAGGCTTAAGCTCAGTCTCTCAGACTTCACCAATGCAGTGGGTCCATGCAGAGAGCCCCCAACAATAACAGAGCAGGGTTTTTATGGGGGTAGGGATGAGGTAGCTACAGTGGATATGACGTATGCACAGCATCATTACACAAGCACCGATTACAATCATATAGCACCTATGGTGACAATATTTACCATTCAGAATCTGGGGGTGTTCATTCCATTTGGCAGGACCCAATCATGACTTTTGAGATTCTTTTGAAAATGACCAATTATGATGTGAGTTTAAAGGGCCCACGTGGGGTTTGGGCAAGCTGTGAGTAATTGGCTAGTTTTTACAAAGTAACTATCTATAATTCTTAGACCCTGACTCAGGCCTCAGGAATGCCAGGTGTATAATTTTTAACCTCTTTGATTGTCTGGTCTGAGGGTGGTCTCAGAGTGGCTTCAGCCTTGAGCAATGCGTGTCTTTTCCTGGAACTGAAACTCAGGCCTACTTGTTTTTCTGGAGGGTCTGAAGCCTGTCATGGAGTTTATTTAGCTTGGGTCTTTCAGTGTCCACCAAAGGTTCATGTTTTAAAAGTTTGATTCCCAAGGTGGCAAGGTACTGTGAACTTTTAAGTGGTGGGGCCTACTAGGAGGTCTTTAGGTCAATAGGTGTATGTCCTCAAAGGGGATTGTGTGATTCTGGGTTCTTTTTGCCGTCTTACTTCCTAGCTTATGATATGAGTAGTTTTCTTCACCATGAGCTCCTTGCCATTGCCTTCTAGTGCCCTTTCCAGAGGCCAAAAGAAATGGGGAATCCCAAATTTGGACTATAGGATCCAGAACTATGAGCTGAATAAATCTTTTCTCTGTGTAATTAATTGCATAATATAGTTCATTACAACATCATGAAACTAATTAATATAAAGTGTATGTAAGCTTCAACTATCTAACTCTCCTTGGAACTACTTACTTTGTGTATTACTTCCCTGCTATGATTTTTACCCTGGGCACATCAATAAATATGTATATCATTTCTCCTATTTAATCTATTTTCAGCTCGTTCCAGAGAATGTTTAGAGAGAAGAAGGAAAATTTTCCTTTACGTTTCCAGGAGTTAATTCCATCTTTCCATTGCAGAAGTGAGAAAAATATGTTATAAAATTCAATAATCACAAACACTGAAAGTATCCTTTTATAAGCCATATTTTGCCAGGTGCCTGGGATACCAGAATGAATAGATCTTGTTCATTAAATGAACACATAGTACTATAAGGAAGACAGGTTAGCAAACTTCAACTGGAATTGCTCAAGGTGAGGGATTCCACTGGTGCTGGGTGTAGCTTAGTTGCTGACTTGCTTGACATCCCCTAATGTATCAAAAACACAAAATGTCCTAACCTTTTACTAGAGTAGGGAAGGGTAACAGTACCTATGCTCTGGAAATCCTTTAATAAACTCTTGGAATCCTGGGAATTAGCCCAGTCTGTGTTACCAACCAGACTGTGCTTTTAGAACTGACACAATTGCACCCTGCTAAAAGAATCTTTCAAACTTTTCTGTGCTTATCACACCAAGCATTATGTGAAACGAGTGTGTGTGCATGTGTGTGTGTTTGCAAGAGGAGAGAATTTACACATTAGAACTATAACAGTGGTCCACTTTATGCCTTGAATATAGCCCTTGCTGTTCTGCCACTGCAACCTATTTTTAAAATGGGCATGTTTCTTTCTCTTTCTCTCTCCCTGTTCCATCCTAATCTCTCTCCTTCCCTAATCTCTGGGGAAACTGCATTACCTTTCATCTCAATTTTAGGCAGATTTATCTGTACACACCCACCATAGAAACAAAGTAATCCAGACTTTGGGGATGGTACCAGAAGATCTCAGAAATGATTATCTCCCAAATTAACATGTGAATTACAACTCCAACAAAAAATACATGGAATGTAGCCTTTGAATAACCTCTTTAAAAACCACAGGTTCCTGCTAATGTTCCATAGCCTCTTGGGACAGGAGTCCCCTGTGTTTCTTCTTTGCTAGCAAAGCAATAAACCTTTTTCCCTTTTATCAAAACCATGTCCTTGTTATTTGGTTGGTCATTGAAAAAAAAGACTGAGCATTTGCTAACAAATTTGGCACCCCAGATATGAGCTGAGAACAGCCTCCACTTCAGCTTTCTGGGGAAGACCTGGCTTTTCAAGGAACCCCACTTCTATGCTAAGGATGCAAGGTAGCTAGTGAACTTGTTGAGAGTCAACTGCCAGTGTGTTTGCCTCAGGTGGAACCAGCAGAGGAACTATTCCTGAGAGTAAAGGGAGGGACCAAGGTACCCTCCCATTTTGCTTCAAAGAACTCCTGCCTTGTCTCCCTGAAGGATACAAGTTGCTCCATTATGTTCCACTTTGAGAAAAAGGAAACTGAACTCAGTAAATTCATGACACCCTTGGCCATCTGGTAAGTCCCCCAATGTGCACACCAAAACCCTTGAGTTCACACATATGGTTTCTTTTCATGGGAACATCTGGTCCCTCTTTGTGGGGATATCTGTGATGCTGCTGGTATAGAAGTCATGGTTAAGCAGGACTCTCGAGAGACTAGGGACATTTACTCCCTTCTGGTTAGTTCTAGGTTCTCATCTGTTTTCTGGCCTTGAGTTTGGGAATTTGCTTTGTTTTTATCTGTTATTGCCCCTTTTAAGACATGGCCAGTATTGCATTGAGCCTATAGGTACACTCTTGGGAAAGACCTTGGCTGATCAATTTAAAGATTCCCATCTGTCGGCCATGGATTTGGAGCTCCTATCTTGTTCTCTCTGTGTGTGTTTCTTTTTTGTAAAATCTTATAATTGCAGTTGGGATGTCAGAGGTAAACTAAGTTGAAGAAAGAGCCATCTACAATTATAAGCCTGTTTAAGGTAATGTTTTACTGTAATGATCTAGTTTTTGAATAGCTCTCTGGATTATTATACAAACTTGCAGTTGGTGTTGGTCTGTCAAAGGTAAAGCAAATGGAAGAAATTTTTACATGCAGATCTGTCTATTTTAAAGGTTCCAGTCTACCCGTCTAGGTTTCAGTGATCCTCTCTTGTCTGTGTTTTTTGTTATCTGTTACTGAGCCTTTAAGACATGGCCATGCTGTGTTAATCTTACCAGTAGTCTCTTTAGCAGAGAGATCGTGGCTGGATGGGCCACATATAGGTATGAGCCTGTTGGAGAGAAAGACCATTTACTGTAACACAAGATACAGAATTTGTTCTTTGTATTTTATAATTCTGAATTTTTGACGATTGCATAATGCCATTTATTCAAAATTATTGTACCATAAATAATAGTGTCATTGACCTAGAAATTCTTTGTGTTCACCTAATTATTACTCCTTCTCTCCTAAATTCTAGAAAACACAGATCTTTTTATTGACTTCATAGTTTTTCTTTGCTAGAACGTCATGTAGATGAAATTATATCATATGTGGATGTTTTGTTGCTGAAATCTCTGTCGTTGTCCCTGATGCCAATTTAATAAGGATGACATCATTTTGAGAAAAAGGAAAAAGAATGTTTATTGCTTTACTAGCAAAGGAGAAGCACAGGGGACACTTGTCCCAGAGGAGAAAGTTTTTTTTTTTTTTAAACCTATTCAAATACTCTCTTCCAGATATTCCCTGAAGGGGATTGTGATTCACTTGTGAATCTGGAAGATAGCCATTCCTTAGATCTTCTGGCACCTTCCCAGCAGTGTGAATTACTTGGTTCCTGTGGTGGATGTCTGCTCAAATACAGATAATTTGGCCTAAGATGGGAAAACCATAATCTTGTTCCCTGCCCCTAGGTTACAGAGGAGGAGAAAAAGAAGAGGAAAAGAAAAAACATGTCTATTTTAAAATAAGCTTTAGTGGCACAGCGACAAGGACTGTATTCAAAGCACAAGGTAGACCACTGTTACACTTTTAGAGTGACATTGATGCATTTCAGTTTCCTCCATGTTTTTTTCTTCATTGTTCAATACTTCTTTTTAATATTGAATAATATTCTATTCTCTGGATATAGTTTATTGATTTATTTACCCACTGAAGGACATTTTGGATGTCTCCAAGTTTTGGCAATTATGAATGAAGCTGCTATATACATCTATGAACATGTTTTTGTTTGTACATAAGTTTTTGATTCTTTTGGGTAAATAAAAAGGAGCATGATTATTTGATTATACAGTAAGAGTATGATTCATTTTGTGAAAGACTGTCAAACTGTCTTCCAAAGTGACAGTATCATTTTGCATTCCTAACAGCAATGAATGAGTCCCTGCTGCTTCTTATCCTTACCAGAATAAAATGTGGTCAGAGTTTTTGGATTTTAGCTATTCTTAGTTATGTAATGGTATCTCATTATTGTTTTAGTTTGTAATTTTGTAATGACATATGATATTGACCATCTTTTCATATGTATATTCTTTATCCATATATCCTCTTTGGTGAATTGCCTGTTTAGATCTTTTAAACATTTTAATAGGGATGTTTATTTTTTAATTGTTCAGTTTTACATATCCCTTGTCAAATCCTTTATCAAAAAGTATTTTGCAAGCGTTTAATCTCAGTGTGTGGCATGTTTTTCATCTTTTGCTAGTGTCTTTCACAGATCAAAAGTTCTTAATTTTAACAATGTTCAACATATCAGTTCACTCTGGTGGATTGTGCTGTTAGTGTCATATCTAAAGTCATCACTACCGTATCCTAAGTCACTTAGATTTTCTTCTATGTTATCTTCTAAAAGTTTGAGAATTTTGTGTTTCACATTTAGATTTGTGACCATTTTTGAGTTAACTTTTCCAAGAGCTATATTCCATATCTAGATTTTTTTTTGTATGCAGATACATAGTTGTTCCAGGATAACTTGTTGAAAAAATTATGTTTCTCCATTGAAGTGTATCTTTGTCCCTTTCTTTCTTTTTTTTTTTTCCAGTACCGGGGATTGAACTCAGGGGCACTCGACCACTGAGCCACATCCCCAGCCCCATTTTGTGTTTTATGTAGAGACGGTCTCACTGAGTTGCTTAGCACCACCTCATCATTGCTGAGGCTGGCTTTGAACTTGCAATTCTCCTGTCTCAGCCTCCCAAAGTGCTGGGATTACAGGCTTGAGCCACCACGCCCGGCTTGTCCCTTTCTTAAAAATTTAACTTTCATGCTAGTTCACTTTGAGACTCTAGCAATTCATTACTTACACTTTAAGTGTTCCTACCAATGTTAAGGGACAGACTGATGTGAATGGTGGGAACATGAGGTTAAGATAATGATTCCATAAAATGAGCCCACTCTGCTGACCACCACATGCTTTATTTTACCTGCAACCCTGCCTAACTGGACAGGATGTGTCACTCCTCAGCAAACTACTTGTTCTGCAGGAGAAATACAGGCCCAAAATAATGTCTATAAGAGGAATGCAAGTTACCCTGAAGAGGAAGACTTTTGTGACACTTTTCATAGACCAAATCCCCAAACTCAGGAAGATAATTTTTTCTAACCACAAAATATGTAAGAATTTATGGCTAAGAATCCAATTAGAACAGGTCCACATGTGCTAAGGTGACCTAAAGTTGTCTTGGCAGTGGGAAATTGAAAGTCTGATGTCACCCTGCTGTCAGTAAAAAGCCGAGAGGTGGACTAGGACGGGACTTTTTGGAACCTTCTCTGGAATCCCTAATAAAACTGGAGTGCAGGTGTTGCCATAAGCTCCATCCTTGACCCCAATGCCAATCCAATTACAAGGACACAGTTTTGAGAAAAAAGAAAAAGAAGGTTTATTGTTTTGTTAGCAAAGGAGAGAGGGAACTCCTGTCCCAAAGGCTGTGATTCTGCTCATCAGCAGGAACAGGGGCCTTTTAAAGAGGTGACTGGAAGGCTACATTCCATGTGTTCTCTGACTCAGGGACAGATAACTCTCCCTAGGATGCAGAAGAAACGTAATTCCCTGTCCCCTGATATTAGGGAATGGGAGAGATTAGGAAGGAGAAGAGAGAGAGGAAGAGGAAACATGTCTATTTTAGAAATAAGTTGCAGTGGTAGAGCATCAAGTGTTATATTCAAAGCATAAAGTGGACCACTGTTACACAGGAAAGGCACATTGTCCCTCTCCTCTCTGAGAAGACCCAACTTTATCCCTTCAGAGTGTCTTCTTTCTCTTAAATAAAGTATTTTCTGTCACTCCAAGCAAGTTGTCTGAAATCTTTCTGATTTGATCTCAAGAATTAGGGTTTGAAGGGGGGAGGGGTCTTCAAGCTGCTTCAGTTTCTCAGAAGACTCCAGCTCTGTAACACCAGTACTGAGACCAGTGGGTTTCTTATTGTTACCAATAGCTCTGTCCTTGTCCCTGAAACCAATGTAATAATGAGAAACATGGGGGATTACTGTCCCAGAGTCTATGATTCTGCCTATCAGGGAGAACAGAGTGTTTTTAAAGAAGTGCTTTATTCTAGGTGTTCCCTGTTTGTGTGTGTGTGTGTGTGTGTGTGTGTGTGTGTGTGTGTGTATGAAAGAGAGACAGTGTATGTGTGTGTGTGAGGGTGTTGTGATTCACTTGTTAATTTGGGAGAGAGCCATCCCTGAAGTCTGAATTATTTGTTTCCTGTGGTGAGTGTATGCTCAAAGAGACAATTTAGCCTATAATGGAAAAAAGGTAATCCTGTTTCTCATCTCTCAGGTTAGGGAAGGAGAGAGGGAGAAGAGAAAAAGAAAACATGTCCATTTGAAAATTAGCCTCAGTGGCAGAGCAGCAAGCAAGAGCTATATTCAAAGCATGAGGTATATCACTGTTTATTATCTTGGGCTTCTGCTCCCAGTAAACTGTGATTCTCTGTATCCACCACTATCTTTACTTACTGGGAAAGTCTTTTACCTGTGACTCAACTTTCTGAGAGATCTAAAGAGAATTGTTTTTCAGTTCACCATTTATCTTGTGAGAATGCATGTGAAGCCTTCCAACTCTTTACATGCTGGACCGGAAATGGAATATTTAATATGCATTTTCTAAGCTGTACCATGCTCCAAATTTCTCCAAGACTGGAGAAAGTAATCATCATCATCATTATTTTCAATTAGAAGAGAAAGAAACTATCATAAAGCAGAGGCATGATCATGTTTAGATCTCATCTTTCATTACTTGGCAATGACCCTCCCAGTTCTGAAAGCATGCATGATTCAGTGAGATGTGTGGAGGACTATCAGTAGGCTTTGTTCTTCTTTTCTGGGAGTATTCCTGTCTTGTTTTGTAACAGTGGTCTACTTTATGCTTTGAATATAGCCCTTTCTGCTCTGCTATTGTGACTTATTTTTAAAATAGATATTTTTTTTCTCTTCCCCTTTCCCTCCCCCTCCCTAATCTTGGGAAAACAGGATTACCTTTCTTCCCCATCCTAGGGAGAATTATCTTGTCCTTGAACACCCACCCACCACAGCAGTGAAGTAATTCATAAGGAAGTAATTCAGATGTTCTTTGGGGATGGCGCTGGAAAATCTAAGAAATGACTATCTCCCAAATTAACAAATGAATTACAACTTACTACTGAGAACATGTGAAACATAGCCTTTGAGTCACCTTTTTTTTAAAAAAAACCCTGTTCCCTCTGATGGGCAAAAACACAGTCTCTGGGACAAGAGTCCCCTGTATTTCTCTTTTGCTAGGAAAGCAGTAAAACTTATTTTTCCTTGTTCTCAAAACCATGTCCTTGTGGATTGGCATTGGGGACAAAGACCAAGCTTTTGGTAACATTTTTTTTTTTTCACTGAGGAATACTTAAACTTTATTTATGGAGTTTCTTCTTGTTTCTTGTTCCCACTCCCTTGCCCATCTGACCCTTACATTTGAGGAAGTGTCAGAAGCCTGTCTCTCATTCCTCACTTGGCTGGAAGTTGGGAATTTGGGTTCTAATGCCAAGACTATGTATTAAACTCAATACAGTCCTTGCAAGCCTTTGGTACAAACACAACATCAACATAGAACTTCCAGAGGAAGAACAAAAGAGAACAAGATGCACATGCGATGCCATGACTGGAAGATATTTTTCCCCTAGAACCTGTGATGCAGTGTTGCTTCACTATGACTTGACCTCAGCCATGTTGGCCTGCTGATCCTCCTAGAGCTGAGCCACCTTCCTGCTAGTCATCAGATATCAGACAGAATATCTATCCTGCTGATATCCTGTGCTCCTGCTGAGGCTCTGACTTGATCCCATCTCTCATCTATGAAAATGCATCCATTCATATAGCTTAAGCAAGTTTAAGCAAAGAAGACATTGCTTGTAGCCTATATAACTGATGCCTATGTTATACTCTAAAATGTCACTCTTATGTGCCACTAATAATAACTTAGCTATGTATCTTGTCCTGAATAATTTGGACACATCATCTGGTCAAACCATCACTATGCCCTTAGGTCTTAGGGACCATCTATAATTTACATATTAAAATAGTGAGGAGTTAAGTAACTTACCCATGGTTGTTGCACAGTCAGTGTAGCAGAGGCAAATCCCCTCTACACACTCTTAGTGTGTTCATTCTTTGCTTCTTTTTTTTTCCCCCTCCAGTCCTGGGGATTGGACCCAGTTTCACTCTTCCACTGAGATACATCCTTGGTTTTTTCTATTTTGAGGGGTTCTCACTAAATTGACCAGGCTGGCCTTGAGCTGGGATTACAGGTATGTGCCACTGTACCTGGCCCGCCCTTGGTGCTTATATAGGCTCTTTGGATCTAGGAACCAAATGAATGCATTTCTGGTTAACAAGAGAAAGGCATACAAGTTGCATTAATTTTATGTATACATGGGAATCTTCACAAGAGTGAGATGCTTTTATATGTTCTAGACAAAGAACAATAGATTTGTAGAGGAATTACAGGACAAATGGATCTCTAGACTAAAGTAAATTTTAAGATTATCACTAAGAAAAATAAGGGGGTTTGTAAAAGATAGTAAATAAGAGTTATTCCAATGAGTTCATTCAAGTTCATTATAGTCACAATTACCAGTCTCAGAGGCTTAAAGCTTTCTTGCCTTGGTTTGTGAAGGACACCCATCCCAAAAGAGCCTTTATGACTTGCTGCATGTAGGAAAAGATAGTCTAAATGGCCTTTTCTGTAGTTGTATTTCCTCAGGTGATCTAAACTTGAAATAATCAACATACCAATTTGGTATATTTAGAGATGGCATGTTTATTTCAGCAAATGGCAGAATCTGGTTTTAATCGAATGATTTGACTCAGGAGGGTACCTGAGTAACCTCTGTGATCTATTGCCCAGAGGAGAAATAGGAGGCATTAGGCACTACTCACCACGCACAAATTCACCTTTGCTTCAGTTTCTGTGAGGAGTCAATTACCCATTTCTGATTGCATGTAGGATGATGGTCCATAGAGTGGTTCTGATATGGTTCCATTCTTCCGTATTTTTATATCATGTCTGACTGGCCTTCCAGACATTCCCATTCTTTCTACCTGTTCCTTGCTTAAATCCTTCAGGTATCATTTAAGATTAAATCCAAATTCTTTGCCATTACCTTCCAAATGCTGTATGGCCCAAACTCCACCTGCTCCTTCACTTCCATCCATCTCCCTTCTCACGTTTCAGCCACCAGATGTTTTCTCCATACTGCAATTGCATCAAGTTTTCTCACGGCCTTGAATCTCCTCTCAGCATAACATTTCTCTTTGGATGTCTGTGTGTCTGATTTCTCATCATTCAGGTCTCTGGTTATTTTCTCTAAGTTGATTCTGTGTACCTGGCAGTAGCTGGGCATAGGGTAGCACTGAGGCCAGAGGGAGTGTCAGGGACAAATGTCCCCATTTTACCATGGTGTCAAGGGCTGGCCTTTGGTATAAAACAAGTGAACATCAGGCAGCCTTGCTCATACTTTCTGACCCCTTTCTGTACCTCTGGGCCCCTTTCTAAATCCAGCAGCTGAGTGAGTGGCTCTCTAAGAAAGAACCACATTTTCATGGAGTGCTGAGGAAGGTGATGTCAGGAACAGCAGTGTTGGCACAGTTCTTTAGGTGGCCCTGGAGAGAACTACAGGCTGGCTCTCTGGTACTTACCTGGGAAATTCCATAGTTCTATCTCCTGGGGCCCCCTCCCACAGGTACTGCCAGCTGGCTCCTAAAGCCTGGAAACTGCATGCCCAAGGGGCTGTGAGCTTCCCTGTGGAATGGAGGAACTGAATCTCTCTCTTTTTATAACATTTTGCTATCTTAGTGCAAATACACTATCAGACTACCTGAGCCTGACAAGGGATCATACTCCTGTCGTCTCCTCATTCCTAGGAAGCATGGTGTCCCTCAGGGCTTCTGTGACTCCCACACAGTCACTCTCACCCACTCCATCCCTGGCAGCTGTTGCAGAAAGAGAGGGGAAGCCAGATCTGCTATGTGTTCTGTGTTCCTGGAAGCCCGCCAGCAATAGCACTGACTTGCTTTCTGCAAACATGCATTCGTGAGCTGTCTGAACAGCCCCTTAGGACCATCTGTCTCAGACCATCTTGGACAGATGTAGTCTTCCAAAGAGCAATGCTAGCCACCCGTGGTGTGTCTCCCTGGCTGCCTGGAGACCGAATGCACACAAGGGCCATGTTTAACATCCCGAGAGACAGGTAAATGTACAAGAAAGTCAGCCCAGTGTTTTTTGGATCATGTGATCCCTAGGTTTCATTTATTGAGAACCTAATGAATCCCAGAATCTTTGTAGGCATTTTCTCAGCATTTCCTTGGAAAAGTTTCGGAAGCTCTAAGGTTTAGGCCAGGTTCCCTGTTCTGTGCTCCCAAACTTACCACATATTTCATCACTGTTCTCTTTGAGAGTTGTCTGTTTCTTCCTTTATATGCTCTCAGTGTCGTTAGGGCTTCATGAGAGCAAGATGTGACTGTGTCTGACAAAAACAGGTTATTGATAAACCTATGTACATATTGAATCTCACCAGCAACCCAGAGTCATAGGTGCATTTAGCCTTCTTTCTTCTTTAATTCCCTTCGTTCCTTCCTTCCTTTTTCTTTCCTTCTTTTGAAAGATTTGGGATAGGAACTCACGTGTGTCTGATTCAAATACTCCATTTTCATCTTGCCCATTGCATGCTGCAATTTGGGAAAAGCATTCAACTTTCTGACCATTGCATCACCATGAGGGAATGTAGTGTTACACTGCCTGGACCCCTTCAGGACTGTCATGTTTACTTTAAAAGTGTTCCTGTTGGTATCTCACAATGACCCTCATCTGAAGGAAGCAATTTTCCCCACCAAGGTTTTTCCCCACCTGCTGGGGAAATTATGGTGCATCTCATAATTGGTGAATTTGGTACTGTAAAGCCCTACTTCCAGTCCTCACCAGGGACATTCTGAAGGGCCATAACAGCTCCAGTGTGCCTGTTCAGGCTGGCTAAATTCTCTTGTAGCTATATCACAGTTCAACATCTGCTTCTGCCCAATGCTATTTCTGTCATCTCTTGTGGGTGTCATTCTGAGGGCCTTTCTTAATAAATCTCTTATGTGTAAATCTCAGAGGATCAGAGGCTATTTCCTGGAGACATAGCCCCCCCCCATCAATTGTACAGGATGTGATCTTAGGATATAGACTAAAAAATGGAATTTTGGGGTTGCATTACCTGCAGGTGGCTGACAACAAAAGCTCCTCTGCTGGTGGTAGATGGAGCACCGGTAATTCTTGGCATGCTGTTGGAGTGCAGTTTTTAAGAATTTTGTGGATGGTGATTTGGGATGGAATACTGTGGAAAGAATTGCTTTTATAAGTGCATTTGTATCTACTAGAAATATCCATTTCAGGTATTTGAGATGTATAGGGGAATAATAATTATTAAAGGACTATGGAACTAGCTGGTTCTTGTTGTGAGCATTCAATGAATTAGAGAAAATGATAAAAAGAAAATGGGGGTTAATTACTAAAAAAGCAGACTTGGGAAACCAAAGCATCTCTTCATCACTATAGAGATCTCCTTTATTCAGCAAAGGGCAAGAGAAGCTGAAGATCAGAGACTTTCCATGAGCATCAAAGATCCAGATAAATTAGAAATTTCAACCTTGGAAGGGCTTCTTCTTCATGTTCATAGCCTTGTTCAGAAAGATTGGTGCCTTGATGCTGCAGGTGGGTACATTATGTCAGTGCCCTTGAAATATTAAATACCAGGTTCCTCTGAACCCCCAGACCTATAGTAGTTAGCCCTCTTCCTAGCAAAATGCTTATCATTTGAAGATACTGTTGAAGACAGCTGCCTTTCAAGACAGAACTTGCCTCATGATTTCTCTTTCTCTCTCTCCTCCTGGCCACCATAACAATAACCAGGGTCAAGTCACAGCATGTGCATGTTGAGCCTGACGAAGAAAGACACTGCATGTCAAAGTAACTTCAGGGCCAGCCGACATGTACTGTCAGGTTTTGAGACTTTTGGACTGACTCTTAATGTGCTGGATCCAGGAGCATTGAATACAAAGTTGGATAAGCGAGAACATATTGATGTAGGAGCAAACTCTTCTGATTCAGAATTTAAAATCAGGGCACAGACACCAGGAATTTGTGCTAATATGCTGCCAAATTGTCTAGAATTTTGGGAAATATGATGGTCCACATTAAGAGAAGTATAAATGGCAGAACTTCTAAAGCATATGATAGAAGAAATGTTGAGGGGCTCAGAGAAGTGAGCATCGTAAAATGGATAAACTGAAAATGCCACCAGCTTTCACTTTGCGAAGAGCACTCAGAGGATGCTTTACTAAATAATATAAAATACATAAGTAAAAAGGGGAACTGCATATCAATGAAGGATTTTTAGGTGTAGAGAGGTCTGGGATATGCCAAAGTATTCTTTTCAAAATTTAAGAACAACTTATTGCACCTAGTGCTTCCCAACACCAAGAAAAAATACAGTCCCCAGCAGCCTTCCCTGGACTCTGAGGGAGTATACTACACACCTATAAATCCTGTTTCCACTACTACTAAGTGTGGTCCTTGGAAAGGTGCTGTGTGGTTCAGGACAAACTGCAATAGGAAAATCACACTGGAGGCACCTAGGATTTGGGCCCAAAGACATGCCATTCAAAGCAGAAAAGTACATATACATTTGAAAATTCTTTTGGAGTTTTCAGGATGACTTACATTCTCAGGCTTTTTTTTTTCCTCTCAAACTCAGTTGTTATCTTGTTAAAGCAGCCCAAATGGACTAAGACAGTAAAGTTTGTCTTTTTTTTTTTTTTTTAGGTGTTATAGTTTGCATTTGAGTGTTCCCAAAAAGCTCATTTGTGAGACAATGTAAGATTTAGAGGTGAAGTAAATTAATCCCCTCAGAGGGATTAACTGAATGTTGACTGTAAGCAGGTAGGGTGTGGCTGGAGGCGGTGGGTCATTGGGGGCACACTTTGGAGGTTTAAATTTGGTGAGCTGAACTTAGTCTGTCTCTCTCTTTGCTTCTTGGTTTGTCTTGAGCCACATCTCTCCACCATAGTCTTCCACTGTGGTGTTCAGCCTCACCTTGAGCCCCTCAGAACAGAGTCAGCTGTCTATAGATTGAGACCTCTGAAATCATGAGCTTCCAAATAAACTTTTCGTCTTCTAATTGTGCTTTTCAGGTCTTTTGGTCACAGCACTGAAAAAGCTGACTAAAATAATAGGATACTGGCCAACACCACTATTTGAAGGCTTATATAGTGTTTGATCTGCCAACGTTGAGTCCTGTACTATATCACATTAGACCAAAAGCCTCACTTTGGACTCCTTGTATCAAGAAGCAGGCAATAGCTGGCTGGAGTAAAGTTATCTAATTATCAGGAGGTGGATGTGCTGTCACACAATAGAAACAGCAAAGAGTACACCTGACATCCAGGTAGCCAATTGGAGTATCTCTTGGTGCATTGCTGTCAATCTCAACAGTAAATAAACAAAGGCAGCAGCTATGGTCTGAGAAGGAAATGGTGACCAGAATCAGATCCTTCAGAAATATGAGTCTGTGTTGTTCTACCATGTAAGCCTCTGAGACTAGGCAAGACCAAGGGGAAGAAGAGGAAGGAGACAATGAAAGTCAGTTGCAGCCTCAAGACCAGCTGCAGTCTGGATTTGGGGGAAGTGAGAAGGCTATCTTAGTGGTCTTCTCTTTCTAAGTGTCCCAGGGAAAGGATACCAGCAGAACCCTGGAATAACCATATCCAAAAGATGAATTCACTATATAAAACAAGCAGATTCTAAGGGCAAAAGATATCTGGTTGCAATGTTGCAACCAGATTTATTTCCATTTAGGACATAGGAAATCATTCTCCCATCTTGTGTCTTATAGCTGAATCCCTCACTCAAAATGACTCATGGCTGAAGGGAGTTGCCTTGCCCAATCTGACACCTCTCCTGGGTGCAGTTTGTTCACAAAGATTAAGGCAATGCTGTAGTACAGAGATGTGGCCACTTCATTTCAATGGAAAGGATTCTAAGGGAGCAACCTTGTTTCCAGAGTAACAAGTCATCTCCATTTGCTGGGGACAGGTTTTCTTGGACATGGGACTTTGAGTTCTAACACTGGTGAACTTAGAAGAGCGGATCATCCCACTGATGTTAGTGCTCACCAGGGAGTCTATTGGGGCCCTCTCACAATTGCATCACAGATTGATTTTATTTGTTTACTAGTTCTGCTTCCCATAGCTCTCATGGATTCCATTTCCCAGAGAACTCCTAAATAAGGGAGTCTTATTTCAGAATCTTTTCCTGGAGAGCCCACCTATGACAAGTTCCTTATCTTTCCCAATCACCTCATTTCTACAGATTCTGAGCTTGATTAAACCTCTGAGGGAAAGCCAGAGCTGGGAATAGAAGAATCACCCTTGGCCACATTCAGCAGGGTTCTTAGAGTCACACCCAACTGTTTTTTATTTTTTCTCCATTTAAAATTTTTTAAAATTTGTTCTAATTAGTTTTTGAGTGATATTTTAGTCAACTTTTTCACTGCTGTGACTAAAGGACCCAACCAGAAAAACTAGAGGAAAAATGTTTATTTAAGGGCTCATGGTTTCAGAGATCTTAATCCACAGAAGGCTGGCTCTATTCCTCAGGGCTCAAGGTGAGGCAGGACATCATGGCAGAAGAGCGTGGCAGAGAAAAGCAGCTCACATGGTGATCAGAGAGCAGAGAGATACTCCACTCTTCAGATACTATATATATATATATATATATATATGTTTTTTTTTTTTTTTTTTTTTTTGGTATATACTCCATAGCCCCACTCCCAATGAACCACTTCCTCAAGCCACACCCTACCACTTCAGTTACCACTCAGTTAATCCTGATTATCAAGGGATTAAGATTAGGTTAAGACTCTCAAAACCCGATCATTTATCCTCCAAACCTTGCATTGTCTCACATGAGAACTTCTGGGGGACACCACATCTAAACCATAACAAATGATTTGTTTGTGGGAATTGGTCATGCTCCTTTCCCCAAATTTGTCACTATAGAGAGGGAAATAGGCTGGTCAGATGGCTGTGTGTGCTTATGTGTGTGTGTGTGTGTATAGAGAGAGGGAAGGATGTGACAGGGTATGAACCTAAAATGACTTCCATTTAAAATGATGGCTACCATTTTAATGGTGGCAGAGATTTCCTGCAGAGAAAAGACTGATCAAAACAATGAAAGTAACAAATACATAGCATTTCTACTCCTCCCCAAAGACTGGAAGGGGACTCTCTGTTCATGTATACTGCAAAGCTGGCTCCATCCTTGGATTGTAAGTCTTGGACATTCAGTTTGCATTTTCCTAATTTGCAGGAGTTTGTAAGTAGCTTCTTCCCTTTGATATCTCATTCACAGTGTGCCTTTTGTCTTTCACAAGGTTTTGTGCACTGTGGGTAGAAAAGCCCTCAGGACCCTAGACAGAATGGTATCCTTACCTTATCTGCTTCTTGTCAGGCTGGTTCACTGATGTAGGTTAAGTGTTTATTATGTCTGAGGCCCAGAGAGGTTGTCAATGAGTATGTGTGGGTAACTGATATGTTTTGTGATTTTCATCTTGACTAAGGAGAATAATCTAGCTAGATGAGATATGGTCTGCCACAAAACCCTGATATGAGGGTTGATATATGAGGGTTGATATGAGGGTTGATAAAACATATGATATATGTTTTACACTCATTTGGGTGTAGTATTTATGGGTGTGTATGTGATGGTGAGATTGAGAAGATTTCCAGAAAGGATTCAATGAGTCTTGTTGGCTGAGGCCCACTCTTCCAGGCAGTATCTGACTAGATCTTTTTGGTTTAATGGGGGATTTGTGGTTTTTTGTTTTTTTGTTTTTACTCCTGCTCCAGGAGTCCCTGGACTCAACTTTTCTCTTCAGCCTATCTCTCCCTCTGCTTCTTGGTAAGGTTGGCCCTGAGCAGATACAGGAAGTGGAGACAGATTCTCCCCATCTTTATCTTCTCAGTCTTGAACTCTTGGTGGAGCCTTATGGGGGAATATCTGTTAATTTACACTGTGGTGTGATTTGGGGGTGTCTTGAGGAGAGGAACCTCAATTCCTTAGCCTCCTCAGTCAGCTCCCTTCTTCCCTGTGGGGCCTTCTGTAGACATTCTGTTGCTGCCCATCCAGAGAACCCACACAGTGGTGAGCCTTTCAGGTCACATAGGAGAACAAGCAGTGTTGTGATGACCACTGAATGGCAAGTGGTGATGATTGTGTGTGTGCTGGGGAATAACTTAGGACAGGTGGGTTTTGGAAGGTTCGCCGGAAGACTTTGGTTTGGGTAGGATTTAACTGGAGTAGCATCTAGCCCCAGCTCAAAGCACCAGCACACAGGAGTGTCTCTGTAGTATCTGTCAAATGATCTACCCTTAAGGTGTCGTCCAACTTAGATGCTCAGAGAGTCTGAGGCCAAGGTAGCCACCATGTTCTCTCCTCTGAAAGGCAGATGCCTAGTGGGAGAGAAGGGGGATTGTGGGTCTCAATTAATTGCAGGAAGCAACATATTTAGGAAGGCATATACTTGCTGCTGATGGCTCAGGCTGAGCAGGCTGAATTCTCTTCTCTCTGTAGGACTGGGATGCTGTTGGTAATCAGTTTTTCATCACTGTGACCAAAATACCTAGTATCAACTACTTAGAGGAGGAAGGATTTATTTTGGCTTACAACTTCAGAGGATTCAGTTCCTTGCTAGTGAGCTCCATGGTAGAAACATTATAACAAAAGAACATGGAGAAACAAGTTGCTCAGCTCCTAGTGTTACCAAAATCTTGGTCCTTGTCCCTAATGTCAATTCAATAATGAGGACATGGTTTTGAGAAAAAGGGAAAAGAAGGTTTGCTGTTTTGCTACCAAAGGAGAAACACCAGGGACTCCCTCCCATCCCAGAGGATTTGATTCTGTCCATCTGGAAAAACAGAGTGTTTTAAAAGAAGAATTAGTTCCAGGTATTCCTTGTGTTTGAGGATGGGGGGATTGTGATTCACTTATTAATTTGGGAGATAGCCATTTCTTAGATCTTCTGACACCATCTCTAAAGTTTGAATTACTTGGTTCCTATAGTGGGCATGTACTAAAAAACAGATAACTCTGCCTACGACAGCAAAAAGGTAATCCTGTTTTCCTGGAGAGTACATGGTTACAAAGGGCAAAAGGGAGAAGAGGAAAAGAAAACATGTCCATTTTAAAATAAGCCTCCGTGGCGAGCAGCAAGGGCTATATTCAAAGCAAGAGTCAAACCACTGTTACAAAGACATTCAGAAGCATAGACAGAAAGGAAGGGACCAGAAAGAAAAGAAACCCTTCCAGGGCACCCCTCTCCACCCTGACCTTCTTCCTTCATTTAAGTCTCATCTCCCTATAGTTACCAGGCAGTAGCTTATTCATATTATTATTCTATCAAATGAATGAATCCACTGATGAGGTTAGTGCTGTCATGATCAAATCGTCTCCTAAAGGCCCCACCTCTTAACCTTGCTACATTGGGGGAGACCAATGTTTAACACATGAGGTTTTGGGGGACATTCCAGATCCTAACCATAATACTGTCCTATATCTGTACCACAGTGTCTGGTCCATCCACTCACTCAATAGATTTTTAAAATACATCTGCTTGTACCCAGGCATGCAGTGGTGAATTATAAACCACATTCCCACCCTCTAGGACTTTTCTCTCCAGAGAGGAAGACAAGACAAGAGAATGTGCATTTCAAGAAGAGAGTCTCAGAGAGTCTCAGATGACAGAGAGAAGTGCAGTTGTCAGAGAAGACCTCAACCCTTAAGTCATAGATGTGTGCGTTGCCTGCCTCTTCCTCAGACCCCATCTCAGAGTAGACTGATGACGCACAGGACTCCACTGCAGGAAACACTCCAGGGGCATAAATTTCTCATAAGAGTTGTTGAGAGCTGTGACTCTGGTCTTCAAAAGCAACAAACAAACACATACTAAGTCTAATTTAAAATCAAATCTTCTCATTTATGTTTTTATTCCCCCCTTGATTCTTTCCTCTTTCCCCAGAAGTAATGAAGACTCTCAATCTCTTTCTTTGCATAGCAGCTTAAAGATGCATTGGGTTATTGATACATCAGTTCCAGCCTCATCCCTTACCTGCCCTGGCCTTCCCTAGCTAGACTCATCGGCACATCTGTCATGGCACTTAGGGGCTGCTGGTGTTACTGGCAGCTGTGAGAAGTAAAGTCAGAGAAGCTAAAGTGGAAGTAAAATCTGGGGATAGTCAATGGGCTATTTTTTAAAAAAAACTTAAAAAAAAAAATTTCAAAGTTACAGAGAGTTGCAAAAATAGGAAGGAATTCCATGTATATCCTTACTCTGCCAAATTATGCTATATTCATGTCCAAAAATACTCCCAGATTCACTTATTTTAAATTTTTTTCCCTCATTTGTCTCTCTAGATATGTACATATTTTCCTTCTAACTAAAACTTTTAAGAATTATTGAGAAACTGATAAGTATTTTGGGGAAAACTCAGGTGGTCAAAGTAAATCTATGTATCTGTATCAACACATTTCTCTTTCTTATCTATTTATTTACCACTGACTAAATGAGTGCATTGATTATTTTTTAAAGACTTTTGAAAATCTGGCAGGGATTTCTGTGGACAGCTAGGGAGCAACAAGAAAAACCAGGAAGGCTTCACCACAGGTGTAATTCAAGAAAACAAAGCTATAGTAACAAAAACAGCATGATATTGGCACAAAAATAGAACCAAAGACCAGACCTATGGAAAAGAATAGGAGACACAGAGTCATACCCACATAAATACAATTATCTTGTACTGGACAAAGGCACCATAAACATACATTGGGTAAAAGATAGCCTCTTCAACAAGTGGTGCTGGGAAAACAGGAAATTCATATAGTAGACTGAAATTGAACTATAACTCACCCTGCACAAAACTCAACTCAAAGTGAATCAAGGATCTAGACATTAAACCAGAGACCATGTACCTACTAGAAGAAAAAGTAGGCCCAACTCTCTATCATGTTGGCTCAGGAACAACTTCCTCAATAAGACTCCTAAAACACAAGAAGTAAAATCAAGAATCAACAAATCGGATGACATCAAATTAAAAAGCTTCTTTACAGCAAAGGAAACAATCAAGAATATGTAAAGAGAGCCTACAGAATGGGAGAAAATCTTTACCACCTGCACCTCAGATAAAGCATTAATCTCCAGGATATACAAAGAACTCAAAAAACATAATGCCAAAAAACCCCCACAAACAAACAAACAAACAAAAGAAAAACCAAAAAACAAACCCACAATCAATAAATGGGCAAAGGAACTCTACAGGCACTTCACAAAAGAAATACAAATTGCCAACAAATATATGAAAAAATTCTGAACATCTCTAGCAATTAGAGAAATATAAATCAAAACTACACTGAGATTCCATCTCATTCCGATTACAATGGTAATGATCAATAATACAAGTAACAACAAATATTGGTGAGGATGTGGGGGAAAATGTTCACTCATTCTTTGCTGGTGGGACTGCAAATCGTTGCAACCATTCTGGAAAGTAGTATGAATATTCCTCAGAAAACTTGTAATGGAACCACCATTTGACCCAGTTATCCCAATCCTCTGCTTATACCCAAAGGACTTAAAATCAGCATACTACAGTGACACAGTCACATAAATGTTTATAGCAGCCTAATTCACAATGGCCAAGCTATGGAACCAACCTAGGTGCCCTTCAACAGATGAATGGATTAAGAAAATATATATATATATATATACACACACATTGAAATATTTCTCAGCCTTAAAGAATAATGAAATGATGGCATTTGCTGGTAAATGAATGGAACTGGAGACTATCATCCTAAGTAAAATAAGCTAGTCCCCAAAACCCAAAGGCCAAATATTTTCTCTACTATGTGGATGCTAACCCATAACAAGGGAGGGTAGGTAGGGGAAGTATAGAGAATTTCATTGGATTACACAAAGGAGAATGAAGGAAAGGGAGGGATAGGAATAGGAAAGACAGTAGAATGAATTGGAAATAATCTTCCTATGTTCATATATGAATACACAAGTGTAACTTCACATCATGTTCAATACAAGAATGGGATCAAAATTGTAATAGGTTGTACTCCATGTATGTACAAAAAATATGTCAAATACATCCTACTGTCATGTATATCTAAAAATAATAAAAAATAAAAAATTTTTAAAATCTCTAAAAAAATGAAAAAAAAAATTGCTGCACATGCTTTGTAAGGGTTTGGATTGCACTGAAGAGAAGATCTTGCCCAAGATCTTGCCCATTCTCCAAATCAGGAAGATTTTAAGTATGTTATTTGGAGTAGGAAGTAGGAAGTAGTAGAGCTAAATTTTTGGATAAATATGGGAGAAGAATTTAAAACATGTTGGCTGTGAACGTGGATGGGAGAAGAGATAACCCTCAGGGAACAATAACATGTGGAGGAGATTTGAGAGACCTAGCAGAGGACTAGAGTCTAGCAGCCATTAGTACTAAGTAATAATAACAGGTATAGGGAGTTGCACCCATCTTAAGCAGAGGGCTACTGAAGATCATAGCAGAAAGGCTTTCTTTAGTTGACTTTTTGCAAGAAGAAAACATATACTGTATAATTATCCACCGCATTAAAGTGAAAAAGATATTATTTTGAATATTATTTTTAAAAGATCTATAAAAGTTAATATTTAAATAAAATAATAGGGCTAGTAACATTGGCAATAAGTAGTCAATAATAGAACTAATTAAATAAATAATAAATGCAAGAAAGACACTAATTTTATTTCCTTTTGTTCCCTGACAGAATGTTTTAAAGTCTGCTTATTTGATATTTGCATTTTAAATATCAAATCATTTGCTATATTATTATGCACTCTTTATATGATACAAAAACTTTAAAAAAGAAATATGAATATGATATTTAAGCAGAAATTAAATATTAAATACAAGTTAATAATTTTCACTTTCTCACTTAATGCAGTAAGACATTTTTATTCTTTCAGTGTTTTTTCCAATATTTTTCTGAACTGATCTTTATGGCATTTTTATTTTCTTTTATGAAGTGGTAAAATGAAGTACAGCCAAATGTGAAATTCACTTTGATTTTTGACTCTTATCAAGTTGTCAGTGGATGATATAAAACCAACATCCTCTCAAGAAAGTATTTTGACATGGAATTAAGATTTTACTTATGAGCAACAGCAGGCTTTTAAATTGAAGGAATGGGTTTCTTGTCTGAAAATTGTTCATCCCCTTTGGACCCACATGCATGTTCTGGTGAGTCAGGTCCTTGGTATTTTATCATGCATCCAAAGTGGGCACTTTTAAACATCTCAGTTTGATGGTATCACAAGTTATATCTCTCTTTTTCAGGAGGAATGATTTTAAAGTTCAGAATGAAATTTGTCCTATAAAAATTGGATTCAAAATAATTTGCAGTGTTGGTCAAGAAATGAGAAAATTGTGATGAATCAGGCTGCCCTTTTCATGTGATAAAATTTTGAATTTAAAACAGTCTCATATCCAAAAGGTGAGCCATTTGGGATTTTGCTGAAATATATATATATATATATATATATATATATATATATATATACTTATATATATATTTTTTTTTCATGGGATTTTGCTGAAATATATATATATTCATATATATATATATATAAAACATCGAACAATTTTGGTAAAGTTTTCATTTTTTTCTTAGCTCCTTCTGGTCTTTTCCAAAATTCCCAGTTTTAGAGAAAGAATGTTACTGCTTTTTTGTTGTACTCCAATCCTTTTCTTCATTCTCATTCACAGTATATTGCCAAATCAGACAAGGGCTTTCTCCTTGTCCCTCTCTGAAAACACTATTTGATGGCAGAACAACATTTAGAAAATGATGTCAGACAACTTGTGAGCCCATGTTTAAGTTATCACCTTCCATTTCTATCAAGTCTAAAAATCTCATTGAGTGTTTGTGCAGGTTAATGAGAAACTAAAAAGTGACAAAAATTTTCATTAGTGAAAGCTTCAATATAGCAGTAAGTAAATAGCAACCTTTTGTAACACAGTAGTGTTGTGCAGAGTCCAGACATTTAGCATTTTACTCTTCTCATTTTCTTTAATAATGTAGACTGAACTGAATTTGTTAAAATTTACATTTGTATCATTTATTGAACATGTGTATATGTGAGTAAAGCCTACCTTATATTCGGACAAGATAGCAATGATTTTTCTTATGTTTTCATGGTATTATTATTATTATGTGCTGAGGAGCTCACTTGACTTTGTAGAAAACGTGATCACTTGTAAGACTGATAGAAATATATTGTACAAGGCCAACACCTTTGTTATCAAAATTTCCTTTTTATCTTCCCAAAAGGCACTTTATTTACTTATTTATTTATTTATTTATTTATTTATTTTGTACTGGAGATTCAACTCAGGGGCACTCAACCACTGAGCCATATCCCCAGCCCTATTTTTGTGTTTTATGTAGAGACAGGGTCTCACTGAGTTGCTTAGCGCTTCGCCGTTGCTGAGGCTGGCTTTGAATTCGTGATATTCCTGTCTCAGCCTCCCTAAGCGCTTGCACCACCATGCCGGCTCCCATAAGTCACTTTAAATGTGATTTCTGAATGAAGAAATGTAACTTAGTTTCCTAGAACAATCAAGGGAATGATACAATAAAGCAAATTTGTTCATGCTCTATTTCCAAGCTGATTCAGCCATCACTATTTACAACCAGTTTTTTTTTTGGTCATGAAAAATTCTTAATTGATTTAGAAATGCTTGTCTGTTTCATCCTGGATTGAGAGATTCAGTTTTCATATATACTTTCCCATCCCTTTATCCACCATACTCAATCCCAAATTATTTTCTGCATCTTGCTCAATGTATTGTTTTGGTTATTTACTTTCCTGATCCAGTTGTATGTGTTTGTTCATTTGTCATTAAAGTAATACAGGCAATTTGATTTGGGGAGGGAAGGTTAGAGTCATACTGGTGTTAGCATGGCAATTGTTCTCATTTTCATGATTTAAACTCTTAGAAAGCATAGTAACACTATGCACATTATTACAATTAAACTAGTACTAGCAAAGAATAAATTAATCCACTAGCAATATCAGGAGACTGCTATGCTCACCATTACAAGAAGTTTGCACACTTACATCATTTCACTCCAAATGGGGCAACTATGGATATTCTGTTATTGAGAATGAACTCATTCATTACTGTGAATGAATCATGGTTGCCCACATCAACAGGAAAACAGCAACAGTGACTGAAGTACAATGAATCTCTGCCACATTCATTTGGTACTAAAACAGTCTTGCTTCCATCCCTTGTTTTTTAAGGCCAATTATATCAGTTTTGTACTTTCCCCCAAACTTCTACATCCTTTCTTGAAGGGAGGAGTTCTCAGGATGCAGAATATTCAGTGCTAAAATCTGGATAGCCCTGGACTACCCAGGGTGGTTGGTCACTCTCCCTGCCAGGCCCTAGCCTGTCTACTTTTCTTCATGCTGTACGTCTCCAGCAGCCCCAAACTCTCATAGGAAAGTGACAGCTAAGAAAGGACTTGCAACTGATTCTGTGTGCTGCTGGCTCACAGCTGATCAGCAAAGTGTTTCCAGCATTTGGACTGCAGGAGGTATTAGAAGGTAAATATGTTTTTAGTGAAATATCTCTGCCCTCCAGCATGTTTATTTTATTTTGCTTCATTTTACAGGAGTGGCCTCCTGCATCTCTGCTGCTGAATGAGAAGGTTTTTGAAAATAGTTTTCTTTTTTCTTTTCAGGCAAAAAAGGCTGGCAGGCTAGCAGGACCTGGCAAATAGGCAGAGCCCATAGTTGGCATGGCATGGGTGGCAACATGCCCAGGGTTTCTTCTGCTCTACCTACAAAGATGTGTGGCACTGAGCAAGTCATTCTCTAGTTTTGATTTTGAAAATCTTACATTAACCCCCTACAAATAAATGAATTAAAAATTAGCAAAAGACTTGGGTAGACATTTATCCAAAGAAGACATACATATGGCCAACAGGTATATAAAAAAGATTCTCCGCATCATTAATCATTAACAGATGTAAATCAAATGCACAATGAGATATCGCCTCTTAAGATGACTATTATCAGAGCAAAAAACAAAATAAACAAAAAGCCCCCCCAAAAGATAAGTGTCAGCAAGGCTATGGAAGAAATAGAAGACTTGTATGCTATCAGCAGGAATGAAAAATGGTGGTCATTGTGGAAAATAGTGTATATTTTCCTAAAAATACTAAAAATAGAACTATCATTTGATCCAGTAACCCCATGTATGGGTAGCTATACATAAAAATCGAAACCAGAATCCTG
This sequence comes from Geosciurus inauris, assembly GCA_004024805.1. Classification (NCBI taxonomy): domain Eukaryota; kingdom Metazoa; phylum Chordata; class Mammalia; order Rodentia; family Sciuridae; genus Geosciurus; species Geosciurus inauris. Next base: position 89,980 of record PVHX01003714.1, on the reverse strand, counting down.
AAGAGATATCTGAATTCACATGCTCACTGTAGAATTATTCACAGTAAACCAAGATATGAGAACAACTTAAACATCAAACAGTGAAAGAAATAAAAAAGCAAATATGACAAATAATTTTACGTATATATTATAACTGAAATAAAAGAAAGAATTTCTGCCTTTTTTAATAATATAGATGAGCCTTAAGGACATTATGTTAAATGAAATAAGCCAGACATAGAATGATAAATAGTGCATCATCTCATTTATTATATGCCTAAAGTAGTCAAATTTACAGAAATAGAGAATATATTTCACTGCATAATTGTCTCCACCACATAATTATCATACCCTATTTTTATAGCCCAAATATTAGTTTATAACCTTTTGATGCATACTCATAGCATGCTATAATTCCATTTTCCATACCACTTGAAAGTTAATCAGAGCAGCAGTGTATTCACCAATGGCATATGGATGCACATTTGTCTTTTCAGGCGCTGTGAGTAGGAAGCCTAGACTTCTCAGTGCACTGTGCTATTCCAGATGTCAGCTTGCATGATTTGTTTAGAGCATTGCAGTACTAATGATAAACACATCTTGTATGGGTGGGCTGAGAACAAGCTTTAGATAAGGAAACAAATAATGGGGTGCAGAATGCTCAGACTAAAGGTTTAAATTTTGTTAAGTCCGTACTTAACAACCCTGTAGTAAATTTTCTCAAGTGTAATGTTTTGACAATAATGCACAAATCAACAACAACTAATGTGTTAATCTTTTTTTCCCTAGACTAGAAAGATGTTTGCTAAACTATCACAAAGAAATGATGAGTGTCAATTTGGACTACCCAATTTTAACATGTATTCAAGAGTATTCTATGCATACTAATCTTGCACCAAAGACAGTTTAGTAACAAATGATATTTAATATTGGCACAATTACTTTTTAAACTCTTTACATAATGATTATACCCCCACTTTTTACAAAAATAAATTGGCACAAAATATGCAACAATTTGGTGGTGAAATACAACATAATGGTGGTTGCCAGGCTTTGGCGGGAGGGAAAAATGGGCGTGTGGTTTGTGCTTAACAAGAATAGTTTCAGTTGTACAAGATGAAAAGCTTCTAGACATTGGCTGTTAACAGTACTGCTTTGCACTGTTTTGTAGTTAACAGTACTGTTTTGTACACTTAAAATTTGTTGAGGAGAGATCTCATGTTAAATGTTCTTACCATAATAAAAATAAAATGACATGAAAATGAGGGTCTTCTGCCATCCTTTCACCAAGTTTTTCTGTGTTTTTAATATGTGTTAAGCACCTTGTTAGGTATATCAATGAGTTTTCCAATAATTCGAATGAATTGGAAGACCCATGATGCATTGACATTGGAGAGGAGATGTTGGCAGATGCATCCCCAGGAAGCTCAGTGTCATCCAAGGATCTATTTTCTGGTGCTTCTCAGTTTCTTGATCTGCTCCAATACCTCACAGATACTGAAGCATCAGTTACATTGTCCCCAAGGGTCTCACATGATTCTGAATGAGTTGTTCAATCTCTTGAAGTCACATCTTTAACATATTGAGCTGGTCCCAATATATGTTGGCCTGTGTAAGGATTGTATATGGTGCCATTACCTAGCATCTTGGTCTCTTCAAGTTTCTATAACAAAATACCTTAGGCTAGATGGCTTATAAATAACAGAAAATTATTTCTTACATTTCAGAGGTCAGGAAGTCCAACATCAGGATTCCAGGAGATGCAGCATCTGATGAACGGTCACTTTCTGATGATTTCTTGTCCCTGCATCTTTTGTTATTGGAAAAGATGAGGGGTTTCTCTGAGCCCCTTTTATAAAGACACTCATATCACTCATAAGGGGACCTTCCAAGGTCCTTATTCCCAATGTTATCACCTTGGGGTTAAGATTTCAGTATATAGTTCTGTGGGAAGGATGCAAACATTCAAACCGCAGCAGCTAATAAATGCTGAAGGAATATCAGCTCTTGTTTTCAACAAGGTTCACAATCTGTAGCTTCTCCAGGTTCTCCAAGACTGTCTATTTCCGTGAAGACACAGCCTCATGTTCAAAGGATGACTCTTCTAACTCCTCAGGCCACATTGTTACCTCATCTTTGTTTTTCTGGAATTTTTTTTTTCAAATTTTAGGCAAAACCTCACTCATAGATATTTTAGGTATTTCCCCCAGTTGCTTCCCTCCTATATCTTCCAGGAATAAGGTAGAGCTGCTAATCCCCTTCCTTCCAGGCAAATACTAAAAGATAGAAAAAGAAATAATTAAATGCATTTAATAGGAGGGCCTGCAAATATGGAAGCTCATACATCAAAAACTTGTACTGCTACATTCAAGTGGCATGTGTGTACTACTCAAAATTGTCTTCCCACCTGACAAGTTTTGGTGTCTACTGCCATGAGGAAAACACACCAAGCTCTCCTCCTACCCTGTCCTTCATCAGCCACTTGCATAAATGCCATCCATCTGGGCCCTCTGTGGGCCTCCCCTTCTGTCCCCTATGTCTTACCCTGGTTTCAGTCTCCCACATTGTGTCTTTTTCTTACTGCTCATCTTGCCTCCTGACTTCTAGCGTTTACCCCCAGTTTCCTTCTCATTCCTAACAACAGTCTTCCTTGCAGCCTAGTGATGCCACTGGTTACCAGTGACATGTTCTGCTCCTCCACATGTTGAAGTCTGAACATTAGAGAAGCACACTGAGGCAAGCATATAAAGCAGGTTTTATTTAAAAAGGGATAACACAGACTTCTCCTGGGAGAGAGAAGGGGGCCACAGCTGGTATCCTGGTATCCCAAGAAGTACACGTGTTTTGCCTTTTTATATATCCTAGGCTTCCTTTATTTCTCCTGCTCTCTCCTGCATATCTCTCTCCTTCCTGTGTACCGACTAGGCCCAGGATGTTTGGTGGGATGGCCAAAAAGCAAATGGATAGGGGGAAGGGCCCAGGTGTAATTAACAACTCCTTGGGACAGGTTACCTTAACAACTGGTTGGAGCAGGGGTGATAAGAGTGGAGGAAGAGCTCTGGAGGCATTAGCATTTCAATACTTCTCCAAGTTGGCCTCCTAGATCCAACCTCATTCAATTCACCTATCTACATTGACTGCCTGCCTAATTCTGGCTTCATTTCTCCCTCTAGTTCTAGGAATTCCTTACTGCTATAAGGAAATGGGTCCACGACAAATCTGGCTTCTTTGAGCTGAGGAAGGGGCAATGTGAGGAGGGGGCAAGCAGCTTAGAGTTTCCATTTAGAAGTTGGGTCAGATCAAGTCTGGTTGGAGAAGAATAGGTTGTAAAGTCATCTAGGGTGGGTGATTCTATGATAGAGAAACAAAATGACATGAGTACCGGAATTGGTATAAATGTTACAGCATCTGGAATATGTCAATGAATATCATGAAGATGATAAAGTCAATAAATAATCTTTCATTAGGAAGTGTAAAGCCAGATGACCAAAAAGGAGGTGAATTAAAACCTCTGGGCAAGGCTTTATTGGAAATACACTCTAGGACTAAACTCTCCCATCCATCAGAGTGTGTCCAGGAGAATCACGCACATGTTCCCACGGTACAGAAAATTTTAAAAGGCCCGGTCAGGAAGATGAGGGCTTAAGGCAGGAAGAGAAGGTCAGGGGATCCTGCTGAGGTCAGAGTCTTTCCGGGGTGAGTCAGGAAAAGCCCATTGATTGACAGGAGGCACCTCTACTGCTGATGTCAGCATCTGGCTGGCTGCTCCTCTGTGTATGCAGGCTGCTTCATTCCCGTGGCTGCCCTGGCCACCCCTAACCGGACACCCTGAACCAACCTAACAGGAAGTATAAGGGCTGAGATTTTGTCTCCATAATGAGGCTGGAGAAGACAAGAAATGTAAACATAGTATTTATTTTTTAATGTCACAGATGTCTATCCTCTTAATATGTAGTTAAGCTAGTTAGTATCATCTAATTTTATAAAATATCTTTTTATTGGCATGACCTCTGTTTAGTAGAAATCTCTTTATTTTTTGTTATTTAGGGCTAGATAATTATACTAGCCAACATTAAGTCTACCTGTAAGCCATAAACTGACTAAAAACTTTTGACTCTGGCAGTTTCTCTTGATAGTTATCACAGATTTATAAGAATCTCTCCTTTGTAGCCTCCAGTCTTATTTATTCTTGGGGGCTAGTACAAGTATGTTACATTAAACTATTTTTTAAATGCCCAAGAATGGCTGTGTTTTGGTTTAACTGTTTTTCTAGGTGTTTAAGATGAAGTAGGTCAAACTGACTTTTGTTTCTATCTATTGTTAAGAGTCACCTGAGTTCCCATGGGAGTCACTCTTGAGGAACTTGAGAGCAGCTTCTTAGCTCTGCTAGTGTCATTTGCAGTAGGATGTGTTGAGGTCTCCGTGACCATGTGGCTTCCCTTGGAAGCATGAGAGAGGTCTCCCTTCTCCAATGATCCTCCTCTTTGTAGCATGGCACTGATTGGCTTTCAGTTCTCCAGTGGTCTCATTAATCTCCCTGATCAGGAGGTTATGTAGTTCAGAGTTGTAAAGCTCTTTAGAAGTTCCTTTGTTCCCTCAATTCAGGCTGACCCAGAGGGCAAGAGCCAAATACTGGTTTTCTCAGCCCTTTTAATTTAACTTTGATATTTAAGTCTTGATATGAAACACCCAGCAAGCCAATCTCACCAGTCTTAAAGTAAGGCTGCTGGGCTTTAACTTTAATGTCTGTCCTATAGGTGATGGCTTATTTATCTTAAATTAACCTGGGTTGTGTTTCTGAAGCAGTACTTCTGCAAAACATTAACAGGCAATAGTCATAGAGTTTTAAGAAAAATACAAAATGAAATTAACAAGAATAAACACATACTTAGTTTGTGTAATAACTATCTCAAATTTTGGCTGAGTTATATGTTAGGTTGGATCAGGGTCCAGGATCAGGGCAACTACAAAACGGAGCTGCCAGCCAGACACTGATGTCACCAGTAGACATGCCTCCTGTCAATCAGCAGGTTTTTCCTGACCTATCCAGGAAGGGCACTGGCCTTCTCTTCCTGCCCCCAAGCTCTCCCCTTCCTGACCAGGCCTTTTGAAATTCTCCCTACACTGGAGCCCCAACATCATTCTCCCAGAAACATTCTGATGGACAGGAGAATTCAGCCCAAGAGTGTGTATTTCCAATAAAAGCCAGTCCAGCAGTTCTGCTTTACTTCCTTCTGGTCATCTAGTCTTTATGCTATACATTATATTCCCTGTTTGAGATCCTAGTAATCTTTATAACAAAATTGTCTTTTGAACACAACTTTAAATGAATGGGAATATAGCCTACTTTGAAGCCATTTTAACATGTAGTAAGCTGGGAGACAGAGCCTTATCTCAGGTAAGGCAGGGCTCCTCACAAGGATTAAAGTGTTTTAGTTCTGAGGTTGAACTTTGTTTCTTAAATATTATTTTACAAAGTTTACATATATTGTTTCCTGAGTCTACATGAATGTTAGTTAACATGATGTTACATTTAAAACATGAATTAAAGAAAAGCTTAGAGGGCTTTTAAATTTATTTTTGTGTGGAAAAGTAGCAAAATGTTTTTATGTCTCACAATATTAAATTTTAAATAAATTAGGCCTTCATTTACTTAAAAATACATTTAAATTTTACCCCATGTAAAAAGTAGCATAAAACTTTATCTTATTGATAACAACAGGTTTAGTTATAGAACATTAAATGATATAAATAAATCTTCAATAATATTTGTTATCCTTATAAGTCTAAAATTACCATACAACTTTAGTTTGGGAAGCAGCAGCTTGAAATAATTTTCTTTTAAACCTTCTACTTTAAAGACATGTATACCTGGAAGACATGAACACATTTAACATAAAAATAGGAGTAATAGTACCATAATTACATTGATGTTGTTATATTAACCAAGTTTAGCTCTTAAAGAAAAATCTATACTCTGTAATATAGTACAATACTCCAAAATAACAGCTATTGTATAGCCACAGTTGTATAAACTTTAATTTATTTGAGATTAGTTAGTAAATTAATATTTTAAGAAATGTTTGCCATTTTAACATAGACTAACCCTTGGTTTATATCAGTATATTAACATTTGACCTTAGGGAAAAACCTTAAATAGCTTTGACTAATTGTTTTAAAACTATATACATATGTGTATATATATATATATTATACATATATATATTATACATATATATATACACACATACACACACACATATAGAACCAACTTATTACATAAAAACATGAAATTTGTTCTTTACTTATGTTTTTTATTACTTACTTAAGCATTTATTTACTTTATCACATAAAGATTTTTTACACACTTTTTTCTTCTATTAAATAGTTTTTATATCTAGAAACTTCTAATTTCTCTTTTCTATCTGTCAACCCCTTCTTCTGTCTACATTCTGAAACAATCCTTGTAAATTTCTGAATTTAGACAAATTAATCCATTTTAATGAGAAAAAATACTTTATGTTATTTGTAGTACTCTAATTGAAACACTTGAAACTTTTGGGCTTTTATATATAGAAATCTTCTATAAACCTTTGTATATACAATCACATCTGTTTAGTATTTTATGAAAACACAATGTTCAAGTATATAGAATTATACCTGATGGGCTTTAAACTTAGTAACATTGTTTTTAGTGATGACAAAGCAATTTTAAACCTTTTTTTTTTTTTTTCAAATTTACATTTATGAAAACACCAAAAATGTTACCCTATAGAATTCAAAGGAGTTAAAAGTACTCGATGTTAGATTTTGGGGGGGGGGGTAGCAGGGATTGAACTCAGGGGCAATTGACCACTGAGCCACATCCCCAGCCCTATTTTGTGGTTTTTTTTTTTTTATGTAGAGACAGGGTCTCACTGAGTTGCTTAGCACCTCACCATTGTTGAGGTTGGCTTTGAACTAGCAATTCTCCTGTCTCAGCCTCCCTAAGTACTGGGATTACAGGCTTGAGCCACTGTGCCCTGCTTTGATGTTAGATTTAACAGTTAGAATTTTAACTATGCTAATTATGTACATCCTGAATATATATGAAGACATGTTCAACGTCTCTAGCCGTTAGAGAAATGCAAATCAAAACTACCCTCAGATTTCATCTCACCCCAGTCAGAATGGCAGCTATCCAAAATACAAGCAACAATAAGTGCTGGCGAGGATGTGGAGAAAAAGGTACACTTAAACATTGCTGGTGGGATTGCAAATTGGTGCAACCAATCTGGAAAGCAGTATGGAGACTGCTTAAAAAACTTGGAATGGAACCACCATTTGACCCAGCTATCCCACTCCTTGGCCTATACCCTAAAGACTTAAAAACAACACACTACAGTAAAG
>PVHX01003714.1:31697-82512 GCA_004024805.1 Geosciurus inauris | reverse complement strand
GAATGTTCTCTCTGATTAGTGGATACTGATAAATTAGGGAGGTGGGAATGGGAAACATAAGAGAAATAGAGGAACACTGGATGTGTCATGGGGAAGGTGGGGGGCAGGAAAGGGGAATGGGTATAGTAAAGATGGTTGACTGAGATCATCATCACTACCCTTGGTGTATGTATGAAAACGCAATTGGTGTAACTTTATCTGGTTTGCAACCAGAGAAATGGAAAAACTGAGCTCTATATATGTACTATGACTTGAAATGCAATTAAATAAACTAACAAAAAAAAAAAGAATTTTAACTATGAATTAATTATATGTCTAACAAACACATTTGAGTAATCCAATGTCAAATCTAATTTACTTATTTTTTATTATAAAAACCAAGATATTATACAAGTGTATTCAACAGTATTAGCCATTTCTTCCTTGTTGAAGAAAAGTCCTAGAAACAATAGATATTAGACATTTTATAGACATTAACATTTTATTAGTTCTTTGACCACCTAGAAAGACTTGTGAGTTAATTTTAAAGACATCTTTACTTTTATCTGTTTACATAATTTAAATTGAAACTTTTTAAATCATGTGAATTAAAGGTACTTAGATCTATTTTTTTAGGTTTTGATTTATGAGCACTCATTATCCGTGCCAATTTTGATATCATGTATATGATATGTGGACATACACACATGTAGACATACAACACATAACACAAGTGTGCACACATAACATAATAAGCAAAGGCCTTGTAGCTTCTTGCAGGTGAATTTTCATTGCAATGTTAGATGTTTATAAACTCCATTGAATAAAAATAAGACTAATCAGAAAAACATTAACTTAGATGTGTAGGATTAAAAGCATGATCTCAAAAAATATATAGAACTTAAGAAAAAGCAAGAGTCTTAGAAAAAATGATATGGTCTGTAATTATTTATATTTTGGTTAAAGCTAGCCAATAAAAGACACTTTTTGTTCCCCCTTTGGGTCTCAGTCTGGTCTCCTATTGAGCCTGCAGTCTTCTTCCATTTACATTTCAATGTAAGTCCTGGCTGAGATCTGGGAGGAACTGGGGGAAACTACTGTTCTAAGCAGAAACCTCATGCCTAAGGTATTTTAACCCTATTTTTCCCCTCTAGTTGGTATCTGACAGGTTTGGATGAAAATTATGATACTTTGGTTTTTATTGCTTTTGAGAACAAAGCTACTATATTAAGTTCCTTACTGAGACAAGGTCTTGGTTGTTAAGCAGGTGCATTGTTTTGTGTGACCATTCTTAGGGCTATTTCTCCTCTCTTAGTGACAAACAGGTTAAATCTTGCTGCATGGGTAAGCTGGGGGCAGGAGCTCAGAATAAGGCCCCTTTTTAATGTCTTGAAGTCTTCCAAAGCCTACTCATAACTTAGAGGAGGAATAAATGTTTTGGTAATAGGCTGTTCAGATAGATATCCCTCCAAGAGGTCTAGGGTGAACAGAAAAGTTGGCCTTAGTCTCCAAGAAGAAATTGACCTCTTGGCTGCCTACAGAGAAGCAAGAGAAGCATACCTGGGGCTCCTGTGGTAAAAAGCCATTAGAGACTTAGGGCTGTTGGGCCTGTGTGGAGGAATTTGGCCTTTTTTTTTTTTTTTCAGGAAGCTTATTCCTCCTGAGGCCAAGATTAGCACTTCAGTCTTTTCCCATTTTTATATTCTTTCTTTCCCTTATTTTCCTGAACTCTATTATGAAAACATGGTAGTTGTAAGCTGCAGGATATCACCTAAAGATTGATCAGGATCATATGCCAATTTTTGTAATTTCCTTTGAATGTCTGAAGTTGACTGAATAAAATATTTATCTTTTAAAAGAGAGTGGCCCTCTATGGATTTAGGATGGTGTGTTTTTAATTTTCTCTCTGAATCTTTCCATGAAAATAGCAGGACTTCCTTGAGGACCTTCTATAATAATTTTACAGGCATTTTGCTCATTATTTGGATCCCAGTTTGTTTTGGGGAATTACCTGTGTTCTAGATGTATAAATAAGTTTGCTTCTAGTTTTTGTTGCTGGGGCATGGGCAAGAATGTATATACCCCAAATTGTTTAGCTGCTTTAGGGTAGCCTCCCTCTCATTGGAGGCTAAAGTTTGGTTGATTAATAGTATATCTTTCCAAGTGAGGTCAAACACCTGGAATAACTTCTGAAACATCTCAATTATTTGGATCCTCCAAAAATCTCCCTGAATTTGTTCTTATCACTTTTAAGTTGGGGTTTTCCCTTGATTTCTCTTCCCCAGTAGGTGATTCCTTAAGGCCTCCTCTGCTCATGGTAGAGACTGAGGATATACCTGACAACACATGAAAATGAGGCACTTTTCCTGTTCATCTGTAATTTCCCAGAATGTAGACTAGTGGTCAGTCTACAACTGTTGATAGAGAAGTTCCCACCTGTGTAAAAATTCCCACCTGCAGTAATGGAAAATCCCTAGAGAAGTCTCCCCTAAGCTTGAGATTCATTATGGTCCAGAAAACCCGTCTATTATCACTCTTCTTTCCAAAGTTATTTCTGGCCTTCTTTGGCAAAGTGCTAGGGTCCCAGTTTGCCCTATGCCAGAGACACTGGGAGGATTCAGACTTAAGTGCATTACTGCTTTCCTCCCTGCCATTATGACTCCTGATTATGAAAAATCCCTGAAAAAATAGTGTATGTCTTTGTCTATTTGTGGCTATTTGTTGTCCTGTACACTAAAGGAATATCCAGAGGGTAAGGGGAACATCTATTGGTTGTTGGACTTTAATACCCTTTTCCCAGAGGAGTTTATGGGAGGGATTGGTTAAAATAGAATGCTTCCCTCTTGTGTGTGTGTGTGTGTGCGTGTTTTTAAATACATTGAGTACATCTGAGCACAGTAAAAGAAATTGAAGAAGATCTTAGAAGATGGAAAGATCTCCCATGTTCTTGTATAGGCAAAATCAATATATTAAAATGTCTATACTACCCAAAGTTCTATACAGATACATTGCAATCCCAATTAAAATCCCAAAGTCCTTTCTTATATAAATAGAAAAGACAATCATAAAATTTATTTGGAAAAATATGAGACCCAGAATAGCCAAAGCAATCCTCAGTAAGATGAGTGAAGCAGAAGGCATCACAATACCAGACCTTAAACTATACTACAAAGCTATAGTAACAAAAATGGTATAGTACTGGCACCAAAATAGACATGTAGACCAATGGTACAGAATAGAAGACAGAGACTAACCCATATAAATACAGCTTTCTCATAGTAGACAAAGGTGCCAACAACATACATTGGGAGAAAAGATAGCCTCTTCAACAAATGGTGCTGGGAAAACTGGAAATCCATATACAGCAAAATGAAACTAAACCCCTATTTCTCACCATACACAAAACTCAACTCAAAGTGGATCAAAGACCTAGGAATTAGACCAGAGATGCTGCATCTAAGGATAAAGTAGGCCCAAATCTTCATCATGTTGGATTAGGCCCTGACTTCTTTAACAAGACTCCTAAAGTGCAAAAAATAAAAGCAAGAATCAATAAATGGGATGGATTTAGACTAAAAAGCTTTTTCTCAGCAAAAGAAACAGTCAATGAGGAGAACAGACAGCTTACATTCTGGGAACAAATTTTTGCCACACGCACATCAGATAGAGCACTGATCTCCAGGATATATAAAGAACTCAAAAACCCCAACACCAAAAAAAGAAACAACCCAATCAATAAATGTGCTAAGAAGATGAATAGAAACTTCTCAGAAGATATACAATCAAAAAACAAATATATGAAGAAATGTTCATCATCTCTAGCAATTAGAGAAATGCAAATCAAAACTACTCTAAGATTTCATCTCACCCCAGTCAGGATGGCAGCTATCCAAAATACAAGCAACAATAAGTGCTGGCAAGGATATGGTGAAAAAGGCACATCCAAACATTGCTGGTGGGACTGCAAACTGGTGCAACCTATCTGGAAAGCTGTATGGAGATTCCTTAAAAAGCTTGGAATGGAACCACCATTTGACCCAGCTATCCCACTCCTTGGCCTATACCCTAAAGACTTAAAAACAGCATACTACAGTAATGCAGCCACTTAATGTTCATAGCAGCACAATTCACAATTGCTGAACTGTGGAAGCAACCTAGATGCCTTTCAATAGATAATCGGATAAAGAAACTGTGGTATATATACACAATGAAATATTACTCAGCAATAAAAGAGAATAAAATTATGGCATTTGCAAGTAAATGGATGGAATTGGAGAACATCATGCCAAGTGAAGTAAGCCAATCACAAAAAAACAAAGGCCAAATGTTCTCTCTGATTAGTAGATGCTGATATATAAGGGGGGTGGGGGTGGGGAACATGGGAGAAATGGAGGAACTTTGGATAGGGGAGGGGGGGGGTGGGGGAGAGGAGGGCAAATAGGAGTAGCAAAAATGGTTGAGTGAGATGGACATCACTACCCTAGGTGCATGTATGAAAATGCAAATGGTGTGACTCTATCTTGTTCGCAACCAGAGAGATGGAAAAATTGAGCTCTATATATGTACTATGATTGAAATGCATTTAAATAAATAAATTTAAAAAAATTAAATGCTTTCCTCTTGCAGTTTTTTTTTTTTTTTTAATACATTGAGTACATCTGGGCACACGAACAGTAATGGGGATATTTTAAACTGGCTTGTGAAGGCTTACAATGCAAATAAAGGGAACCTGGATGTTTTCTTACTAATCATCCCAAGTCTTTCAGTCTTAATCTAAATTGCTAATGTCTGGTTGGTGGGGGAAGGGAAGCACCATGGAAAAACTGGTGCAAGAGAGGGTGTTGGAGAGTGTTCTACTGGCCCATATAAGGTGAGTTGTTATTGACTCTTTCCTCAGTGCTGCTTATGGTCACCCTAGTTACCCCTTAGGGCAGTCGGGAGTGAGGTTCAGAGAAGGAACCTTTGGAATTCACCTGAGAGTGGCCCGGGCCAGAATTCCGCAGCTGCTCCAGCCCTTTTACCCATCTCCACACATCTGAGGTAGACCAGGACTAGAGACACTGTGTACTCAAGCCAATCACTCTCCAGGCCTGGACAGAAAAAGTAGGAAATGGCTTTGGCAGGATCCAATATGCCTGCTCTGCACAGAACATGTGATTGGGAACCACCTAGGCCAGGAAACCTTTCACCAGAGTGTGGCTGCTTGCACTGCTTCATTTACATAGCCGACAGGTGCCCACTATCATTCTCCAGATAAAAAAGGAGACTGAAAGATGCACCTCAAACGGATGGGAGGTGCGTGGAGAGGAGCTTACCTTGGTGTAGATCTCAGTGGGAACATCCAATTGATGCAACCAGTTACCAGTGACAAGTTCTGCTCCTTCACATGTTGAAGTTTGAACATTAGAGAAGCACACTGAGGCAAGCATATAAAGCAGACTTCTCCCAGGAGAGAGAAGGGGGCCATGGCTGGTATCCTAGTATCCCAAGAAATAAATTTGTTTTGCCTTTTTATACATCTTAGGCTTCCTTTGTTCTCCTGCTCTCTTCCCCTTATCTCTCTGCTTCCCGTACACTGACTAGGTCCAGGACGTTTGGTGGGATGGCCAAAATGCAAATGGATAGGGGGAAGGGCTCAGGTGTAATTAACAACTCCTTGGGACAGGTTACCTTAACAACCAATTGGAGCAGGGGTGATAGGGTGGAGGAAGGGCTCTGGGGGCATTAGCATTTCAATACTTCTCCAAATTGGCCTCCCTGATCGACCTGATTCAATTTGCCTATCTACACTGACTGCCTGTCTAATTCTGGCTTTACTAGTTTGAGTAAAGTTGCTCTTCTTGATAATGTAATGCCCAGACTCACGAATCCGCCAGAGATCACCAGGAGTCCGATTCTGATGCAATCACAAAAGGGTCCTTTTTTTCAAGCCTGAGCAGGGTCCGCCAACCTTCACCGATGCAGTGGGTTAGGAAGCGCGGCCCTGAGTGGAGGGGAGCAGGGTTTTTTATAGATCATAGCTGCAAGCAGGGGAGTACATGCCTTGGCGTTACATGATTGGGCGAGGTAAAGCGCGCGCAGGGGAACAGGGGTCTTGTCATTACATGATTGGGGAAAGGTGATTATGGTCAGTATGAGGTCAGTTGACCTTTAGACTGATAGGTCTGGCTACAATGGGCCCAGTTGACCTTTAGGTTATTGATAGGTCTGGCTACAGTGAGCTCATTGCCTGGCCTTCTGATTAGCTGACTCAAGTTGCAGAACCACTTTTTGGTGCCAGGGAGGGGTGCCGTTGATTGTGTTGCAACTTCTAGTAACTGGGTGGGGGGGCCTAGGGCTCTGGACAAGAGGCCTAGAGTCACAAAATGGCTTTAGTCTGGCCCTTTCAATAACAGAGCCATGGTCCTGCTAACTGCCCATTTTATCTTTGCTTTATATCACCTACTCTAGAAACCAGAATTCTGTTCCTGAAATTCTTCAGTAAGAATGAAGCCCTGATGGATGGTTCTTATCCACTTGTCCATTGTTTAGCAATCCTGTTATGAGCAGCTCTGATGCGCTAGACACTAGCTGGTCACCTAATTAAAAAGATGACCAAGGCATAATCTGACCACCTGGTATGGAGTTGACAGGACTACCCAGGTGCAATGAAGACAGCTGGCCAATATGTCTCATTTTACTTTCAGTATCTCCTTTATCCCATGTATCCAGACCACTCAGTCCTGCTTTATCTGGCACAGTGTGTTTTGTTAGAGAAATCTGTGTTTGCTGATTGTAAAAGTCTGAACACATTGGGCCAGGCATAGTGGCACATGCCTGTAATCCCAGCAGCTAGGGAAGCTGAGACAGGAGGATCGCCAGTTCAAAGTAGTTTTAATACCCTAAAAAATCACTTGTGCTCTCTCAGCAATGGCGAGGCACTAAGCAACTCAGTGAGACCCTGTCCCTAAATAAAATACAAAATCGGGCTGGGGATGTGGCTCAGTGGTTGAGTGCCCCTGAGTTCAATCCCCAGTACCCCCCCCCCCAAAAAAAAAAGTCTGAATACATTGCTTCCTACCACGCCCAGGATATAGGACCTGGCATGAAGGCTTTGAGAAGTCCCCAGCTGATCCTTTTGGAGGTCTCTTTAGGTAATGAAATGCTTCTAGCAGGATGCTGGGTGCCTGCTCACCTCCCTACATGATTCTCTGAAGAAAAATGAATGAATGAAAGACAGAATGATGGCATTATTCACATCAGGAAATGAGCTGTCAGAGCACTTCTGCGTATTAATTGCATAATCTTGGGTAAGATCCTTATCCTTTCCAAGCCTCAGTTTTCTTATCTGCAAAACAGGAATGAGGATACTTTATTTCACAATTTATTTAAAGCACATAATAGAGCTTCTGAATATAGTACATGATCAACAAATATTAATGCCTTTATTATTATTATTGTTAGGAGAACAGTTTTGATAATTCATTTCTTTGTTTCTTAAATTTACATTAGGGTTCACAATTAGTTATGTACATTTTATGGGTTTGGAGAAATTTATATTGACATATCTTTAATATACTATCATTCAGAGTAGTTTTAATACCCTAAAAAGTCACTTGTGCTCTGCTTATTTATCCCTCCATATCTCGCCCATAATCTTTGGCAACCACTGATATTTTTACTATTTCCATCATTTTATGTTGTCCAGAATGTCATATAGTTGGAATCATTTAGTAGCCTTTTCAGATTGGTTTCTTTCACTTAATAGTAGGGACTTGTTTCCTCCATGTCATTTCATGCCACTTCTTTTTAGCAGTAAATAATATTTCTTTGGATGCACCGCAGTTAACCCATTTACCTGCTAAAGAACATATTGTTGGTTTCTATGTTTTAGCAATTATAAATAAAGCTCCTATAAGCATTTTTTTGTGAAGGTGTTTGTGAGGACAACACAAAGTTTTCAGCTTCTTTGGGTAAATACCAAGGAGCAATAGCACACTTATTTGATGACATGATTCATTCTTACTGATCAATTTGCAGAAAAAAAGATAATTTTCTAACTTATTTAAAAATACAATTAACTCATACCTGTTCTTTGCTACTTTAATCAGAGTTATTGATTCAGAGCTTCATTTGCTATTAATTCAGCCAACTTTTATAAAACTGCAAAGCTTCTCACCAGAAGCTTCTCACCAGATATAGAACATGAAGCTAGAGATAACGAGATACATAAGCTGTTATAGCTATTATCTCTGCCTTCAAGACAAGCCCAGAATACAGACAAGGCAGTAGAAAAGTAGAATATGAGGATATCTCATAAAGGAATACACAGGTATTTACAGACATATTTTGAATGCAGAGTTCAGTTCTACATGGTGAGGCCAATTTAAGAAAGGGTTCAAAGAAGAGAAATAAGGGACAAGATGAGAGGTTATCTGTATCTTGAGTGTCTCCCCCAAACTCTTCAATTTGGGCCATGTTCCACCCTCCTGAACTATTATATATTGATGGATGTGTGTGATGAACATCTAACAGGAAGCCTGAATTTGCACAAGAGCAGAGTGATGAAGGGAAATAAAGTGATGCAACAGGAATTTTGCATGTAGAATCAATAGCAGTTAATGACTGAAAAATGATATATAGTGGTAAAATTGAGAGAAAACTAAATTAATTTCTGGGTGGGGCCTGGGACTTACAGAGGTTCTAGTGTGTGGACATGCTAGCACATATATGGACAGCCATGCCTTGGTTTTGTGGCCATTCTCTGCATTGAGAGGGATTTGATGTGATCGTGGCATTGACTTTTTTTTTTTTTTTAAATGTTTATTTTTTAGTTGTAGGTGACAGAATATCTTTATTTTATTTTTATGTGGTGCTGAGGATCGAACCCAGTGCCTTATGCATGCTAGGCGAGCACACTACCACTGCGCCATAATCCCAGCCCCGGCATTGACTTTTGATTGGGTGTCAGGAGACTGATTTCTTGGAGGTTGACACAAGGCCCTCCAACTCACTGGTCAGGTGGGCATTTTTACTCCACCAATCGCAGATGTGTTGCTATAACACATTTATCCTGCCATGACTGATCCTCCACTCTGGATTCTCTCAGTGGCCTCTCACACTTCCCTATTGACCTGATCAGAAGACATAGCAAGCTGGGTTAGATGTACCTGGCCCAGAAGTCCAGGGGCATCAGATTTCCCTTTTATTTCTGCTTCTCCGAGAACAGAACTCACTGATTGTGCTGCATAGCCTGGCTAGATTCCTATTCACAGCCCCATTTAATGTAACTGATTTGTGACTCCTCTCCACAAATGTGCTGATTACTTAATAGAGTCTTTGCACTCAGAGATTTAGTAAAAGCTTCAGATGCAAAATTGTTTACAAATTCAACCTTTCTTGAATCTGAACTCTGAATGTAAGAAATATATTTGCATACATCGATGAAGGCTGAAAGGTAAGCATGGTTCTTATTAGATGCTCAGTTTGTCCATTTCCTGCTTTTTCCAGTGTTCTGGAATAGATGGAACATGGTAATGGAGACTGGGTGATTTTTCACCTTGGGCGTTTGCATACTGGGCTGAGCTAGACACCTCACTGGGTAATATCACTCTAAATTTCCCCAGCCCAGCCTCCCAATCTCATAGACTCTTGCTGTGTTCCAGTTGTTAGTAGAGGCACAATCCCTGAGCCTTGAGATTCTGCTGTAAAACAGTAAAACTGCTATCCTTGCTATGCAGGAGAAAACTGCCTTGGATTCTTCCTCATTATGAGAAATGGCAAAAAATTGTTCATTAATTAAACACTACATATCAGTAATCAAAGCTGTGGGTAATCCTAAGAGTCCAGTCAAAGATTGAAAGCACCATAGTAATTTGAACAGGAAAATTTGATATGGAACAAACCAAGATGCCCATCAACAGATGAATGGATAAAGAAATTGTGGTATATATATACAATGGAATATTACTCAGCCATAAATAAGAATGATTTTATGTCATTTGCCAGTAAATGGATGGATCTTGAGAACATCATGCTAAGTGAAATAAGTCAATCTCAAAAACCAAAGATCAAATATTTTCACTGATATGTGGAAGCTAAACCACAATAAAGTGGGGGAGGGGAAGAAGAGATATTGAGTAGATTAGGCAAAGGGCAAAAGGAAGGGAAGGGGGATAGGAATAGAAAAGGTAGTTAAAAATCTAACAATTTCAAAAAATTGAATTGAAAAATTAATTTATAATTTTTCCTATGTACACGTATGAAATTACCTAAGTGATCCGCACCATCATGCCCAACCACAAGAATGGTGTCCGAATTAGAATAAGATATATACTATCTTATAATTTTATCAGAATGGATTCTACTGTCACATACAGCTAAGTAGAACCAATCAAATAAAATTTGAAAAAAGAGTATTGAGTAGTAAGACATAGTTACTAAAAGAAGTAAGAAAATATTTTTTATGAGATTCCACATCATTTGTAGGAATGGGCCATGATCTGCAATTTGCTCCTACATAGCAAGGACAGTTGTATTTTGTTTTTTGTGGGGTTTTTTTGGTACTGGAGATTGAACTCAGGGGCACTTGACCACTGAGCCACATCCCCAGCCCTATTTTGTGTTTTATGTAGAGACAGGGCCTCACTGAGTTGCTTAGCACCTCGCCATTGCTGAGGCTGGCTTTGAACTCGTGATTCTCCTGTCTCAGCCTCCCTAAGTGCCGGGATTACAGGCTTGAGCCACTGCACCTGGTGACAGTTGTATTTTGGTTTTACTCTTTTGTATTAGAGCTATTACTTTTCATGGTTTCTCATTGTGAAGCCTTGGCATTCTGTGGATCATCATGTTTGTCTATTAAAAGACAACATGCTAACTGGATTTACAGATCAAAAATTAGCAAATTTATAAATATTATATGTGTGCCAGAAAATGGGAGATGAAAATTGTGCCCATTCATTAGCCTTTACAAAATTTTCAGGGGCATAAGGGGATAGAGTGTGTTGGAACATACCTTCTAAGATAAAGGATAAACTGCTCCTTGGTCCTTACATTTCTTACAAATTCAAAGAGGTATGCAGGTCTCTCCAGATTTTAAGAGCATTGCAATTATTAATCTTCACTAAGAACCAGAATTTCCTTCTGTGATTTGTGACAGCTGCCACAGAAGTACCCCAGATCTCATTCTTCCTAACTTGCTCTTGTCCTGTTTCCTTTTCACCTGATTTCCTCCATTTTAGTTCTGTGGCCTTCCCTCTGATCAGGTGGGTGAACCAGGCGCCTTACTTGGGTCTTAGCTCTCCTCAGAAAAGTTTGGCTTGACTAAGCCTTTGGCTTTTAGAACCTTTGATGCTTACAAAAAAAGAAAGAAAGAAAGAAAGAAAATCTGCTCCAGCTGCAGCCCCAGACTCATGATATAGCAAAGTCAGTAGGGTGCCATGTAGCCAACTCTAGAGATCAGTGCTGGGTGCCTGGCTTCAACAGGCCTTGTTGGGTAGAGTTCTCACCAAATGGAGTTCCCTGCTATTAAGTGAGTGGGAAATTTTTTGGATGAAAATTAGAGAACTGGAATGGGGACCATGCTGCTATTGTCGCTGCAGTTGATGTAGAAACCTCTACAAGATGGAAAGGGGGAAAAGGATTTGATGGGAAATAGAAATCAATTCCAGGAATGCCCAGAAGACTCATAGGTGTCTGGAAATTTCCAGCTGGAGAAAGCATCATGGCATTTGGCTTTCTCATAGGTCACGATTCAAGCCAATCTGAAGTAGAAACTGAGAGGCAGGGTGGACTCTGTTTGCATACAACTTTTGTAAAATCTTTGTGAATACTTAGATCAAATCATTATTTAGGTCCTTTCAATCCTGACTTCATATGATCCCATGGGTCTTCTGTTATCTTTAAACCATCAAGTCAGAAGTGAGGGTAAACTTTCCACTACCCACCTCTTGGGACAGTTTTAGTCCCTATTCCCAAGGGCTACTTCAAGGAAGTCCCCTGAGATTTACCGCAGAACATCATAAAAGAAACTCCTGCTATGGAACAGCCCTTTCTCTCTAATTGTAGATTTCATTGCAAGTATATTACACAAATAATGTTAATTATAAAGTGATGAAGGTGAATGCTTTCTGTAAATTTGAGAGGTCTATATAAATGTCTCTACTAAGGTAATAATAATGTAAGCCTCATTATTATAATCCTTACAAGTCTATTGTTTCTCCTCTGGCGATCACTACCCTTAGGTTGTAGTCTAGTTCTGCCCAGTTTGTCTTCTGGTATCACAGCAGATAGAACAGCTAGGGCAGGAAAATAAAAATGATTTCCAGATGTCCCCTAAAAGATACCACACCCCTGTAATCCCAGAAATTTAGGAAGCTGAGGTAGAAAGGTTGCAAGTTTGAGCCCAGCCTCAGGAATTTAGCAAAACACTCAGTAATTTAGAGACCTTGTCTTAAAATAAAAAATAAAAAGAACTGGGGATGTAGCTCAGTGGTAAAGTGCCACTAGGTTCAATTCCCAGAATCAAATGGAGCCCAATTTGTCTTAGTACCTAGCTGTTGCACTCCCAGTATATAATTTCTCCAGTGTTTTGCTAAGCATGCTGGCCCCTTTCTTAGTTGCAATCCTTGAACGAAAGAAATTTCCTTTTTCTAAAAATTCTACTTTCCGGTTACTCTCTAGTACAATCTTTTCAAAGTCCCAGACACAATTAAAAGGTGAAGTTTTGGATACACCCACATCTTCCATTTTAAAGAAGGTGCTTCAACATCTTGAAAGCATGATGCTTTATTTGTGACTTTATTGTGACACTTTCATTTTCTGGTCATATGAAGAGGGAACCTTCTGCCATGCACAAATTTAAAGGCTAAGTTTGTAGCTTGAGCACTTACCTAGTATGCACAAGGTCCTGGGTTCATTCCCAGCATATGGATTAAAAAAGAAAGAAAGAAAGAAATGACATTTTTTCTCTCTCTCACAATGTCTGGTGCCTGCAAGACAGGGAGTCTCTCACTGTTGTACTTTCCATGGGAATTTAGCACTATGTCAAATGAGAGACTCAGCCCTTCCATGCAACATTGTCTTGCCTGTTTGGAATTGAACAATAGGCTATACACCAGTTTTATATGTCTTATCTTAACCAAGCTTTCCTGAAATCTCATCATCAGCATTACCTGAGTACAGAGATATGATTGACCATCACATCTTTTTATTCCTTCTTCCCAGTACCATGTGTACATCAGAGGCATTCTAAAATTTTTATTGAGTGTTTTCTAAAGGTTCTCTTCTCATGAAAAGAAGAAAAGCTAAGCCCAGGGAGTTTTAATGACCATTCTAAGGTAGTAAATTCTAAAGACCAAACACATATCTAGGTCTTTTGATTCAAATGGCAACATTTATTCCATTGGAAGAGAATCCAGTAATTATTATTTCATGATTATTTCATTATTATTTCATAATTATTTCATGGTTACAGGTATGGTTCTTTGTTCCATTGGTCACTTAAAAGCATGATATTTCCTACAATGGCTTCTGGCTTCTCTCTCTCCATCAGAACTTCCTGTCAGGTGGGCCACAGAGCCCTGAGAATAGTACTTTGAAGCTTGGAGGTGGGTACATAGTAGCAAGATGTGAATTCCTCATTCTTTCAGGGTGGGGCCCAAGACTGTTCATGGACCCTCAGAATGGCTATACCATATAGCAAGTAGTAGCCCCATGGATTAATCCTAGAGCATTTTAGTGACTAAGCCATGTCACCACACTCCAAGTATGCATGCCATGAAAAATAATAGGAGAGACTGGAGATATAGCTCACTTGGTAAAATGCTTGCCTGTCATGCACAGGCCCTGGATTCAATCCTCAGATGCACATGTGTGCACGCACACAATGTTTCCCTGAATAGCTCCTGCTTTTATAATCCTTTCCCAGAGAGGTCATAGCAACTTTATCATTGTCTCTGTCATTGGCCTGGCTGTGAGCTGTCCTTCCTATCTTTCTTAACAGAACTTCCTTCCTGCTTGTCCTCTCTCTGTACCCCAGATCACTGTGTAGAACACATTCCTGCACTGGAGTCACCAAACCCTACAGAGGATTAGAGAACTAAAGAGTCTCCTGAGTGTCACCAACCTGGGTTCAAATTCCAGTTTTGTCACTTGCCATCTGTGTGCTCCAGCACAAACCATTTATTTGGTCTCAGTTCATCAGCTCCCCCCTCTGAACATTTACTTGAACTAAAACAGGTACATGAAGCATTTGGCAATGTGCCTAGAACATTTCACCCTTCAGTATATAACTCATCATGTTGTTATGGAGTATTTCATGGTCAACACTGTTATATCAACCCAGATTTCACCATCACTTTCCATTCCATTCATAACTTTAGGGGACATATCTAAAAGCCCCTGTGACAAAACCTATCATAATGAAACATGACCATAGTGCCATCCATGGAACATTTCCTTAAAACAACCTATCTGAATCTCATCAAGTTTCTATTTTAAACACACAGGTTACATTTAAGCTAACTATTCCACTTAGACAAATCTAGAATGTGGGAAAATCTACAGGAGCAAATGACCTAGTTTCCTCAACAAAATAAATGGCATTGGAAAGGGGGAAATTGAGAAAGTGTGTGACAGATTTGAAAGACACTATAATGTGTAGGACTTGTTTGGACCCTGTTTTAAATATCCCAATTGTAATAAAATCCTCTTCTTTATTTTCTGTTATTTTTTTAAAAATAAAGTCAAGGAATTTAAACATAAGCTAAGTACTAGTTGAATTGTTTGGGGATTTTGTTACTTGTAATTTTAGAATTTCAGTTATGGGCTAAAAATGGTTGTTTATTAAAAATACAGAATATTTTCTGATAAAATGATAATGCCTTTGATTTGCTTGAAAATCTGCAGGGGTGGAAAAAGAGTAGGTAGATGAAATAAGACAGACATGAATAGAGTACTTTGAAGCTTGGAGGTGGGTACATAAGAATTAAATTTAAATTCTTCAGTGTTCTCTCCAATTTCACATATGTATGGAGGTTTTAAAAAAAAATAAGCACGAAAGTAAACCAAATCTCCTTTTAGCATGACTATCTATGCTTCCCAGTGGTGGCAGTGCCACATGTGTTCTGGGTCCCAGGAATCAGAGGAGATTGACTTCATCACATTCCCAGCCCACCAAACTCACAGCAGTATTTGCCACCACAGGGCTGGGCTTCTGCTTTGCTCCTCTCCTTGCCCTCTACCATCTTAGCCACAGTCCAGCCACCCATGACTCTGGTTCAGTGAACTCTCTGAGTCTCAAGAGTCTCATCTCAAAACTGGGGAAGGTCATATTATGTCCCCATTTATGGCTCGTGTACAAGGAGTACTCAGGACACACTATTCTTCCTTCCTCCTCAGTGTGGAGTTTCTCCTGGTTTAATAAACCTTCACTGGCTATGAGAAGAGAGCACTTTGTGAATCTGAACAGGTGGTACTTATAACTGAGGCAGGAATGGAGTCTTTGGCATATGACATACAGCTCAGGGCCAAGTACCCCCTCCTTCCTGGGCATCTATGTGAATTATGGCTTTGAGATATCAACACAAAATATATATTTCACTGTCAAGAAGTAGTTCCGTATAAATTCAAGAGTCATGGCTATGCAAGTGTTATATCTGGGCATAGAAATGAGAAATCTGAGCCAACTTCATATCTTCCTTCAAGAATCTGTTAATTCTGATCCCAAGAGTGTTTTACCAGCTGTCTCCAGCTTCAGGAAGAAATAAATCCAAGGAGCCACATGTGACCTGCTGCAAATTCAGATCCAACCACCCCCATGGAATGAGAGACAAGCATGACCATAGATACATTGTCATCACAGACTGGCAGCAAACTGAGGACAAAGAAGTGAAAGGGCCCAGGAAGGATGGTCTTGGACCTTGTAAGAAATGGTAAGAGTATAAATCTCTTTTGTTGCCAATGATTCAATACTACAGACTGAATAAAGTATTAAGTAAAGAGGTTTATTTTGGCTCATAGTTCTAGTCTAAGGTGGAGAGGCCACATCTATTGGTGGCCTTCTTTCTGGCAGAGTCTTGAGTTGGTGCAGCACATCATATGGCAAGAGACAGGGGGTGTGTCTGTGTCTCTTCTGGTTTCTCTCTCCTATTTTAAAATCACCAGGATTCATTCATGAGACTCCACACCAAAGAACTTTTCTCATTATAATTACTTTCTAAAGGTTCCAACTTTAAACACCATAGTCAGAAAAAATTGATACCCTCTTAAATCTCACAATGAGAATTAAATTTCAACATAAAAATCCTTATGGAATATGCTTTTTTTTTTTTTGGTACTGGATATTGAAGTCAGGGGCAGTTGACCTTCAGCCACATCCCCAGCCCTATTTTGTGTTTTATGTAGAGACAGAGTCTCACTGAGTTGCTTAGTGCCTCGCCATTGCTGAGGCTGGCTTTGAACTCGTGATTCTCCTGTTTTAGCCTCCCAAAGTGCTGGGATTACAGGCTTGAGCCACCATACCTGGCTGGGATATACTTAACCCATATTCAAAATATAATAGTAAGGATCTTGGTTTATATTAAAAGAAATGGGAAGATGTTGAAGACTAATAGAATTTGATTTCTTCTATCAGTGACCAGAATTACTGAACTCCTGTTTTTAATTAGTTACAATTAAGTTCATTGTAAAACTAACAAAATTGTATCTGCATCAGCTTTTAAGACAACAGAGAGCCAAAAATTTTGGGGCATTTTCTTCTTGTTTATGTTTATTTGCCAGATGGATTCTGGTTCCAGACCCCTTGTCCAGCTAGGCCTCAGGTTGTCAGGGTCTTGCCCTTCATCTGTGAAATGCAAGGACACTTTCTCCTTATCTAAAGTGTGTGCCAGTAGCCTCTTGTTCAGTCTTCCAGGGGTTTGGAGAATAACTATGCCTTCCCTACCTCCAGATCACCTATCACTAATCTCATAGCTTTGAATCACTACTCATAGTGTGTCTATGTGGTCTGTGTCGGTCTCAAGTAACCCTGCGCCCCACCTCTAGACCCCACAGGGTTCCTCTACTGAACTCTTGAAGCCAGCAGTGGTGGGGCTGTGTTTAAAGTCTGTACCCAGGCCTATGTAAACTTCATCACCAATTAAGTAAATTGGCATCCTCAGAAGGCACATTTTATTATAAATTCTTTAAAAACATACTTAGAAAAATCAGCATGATCATTACAATGTATTATTCAGTTAGTTAAATGTGCTCAAGGAAAAAAACATGAAATATGTCCTCATTGTAAGGGCATCTGTTGTTTCTTGCAAGAGATTAGCTGTCACTGAATCATCAATTTTTTATTTTATTGTATGTCTAAAGCTATTTGTTCTAATTAAAGACCATGCATGAATCTAAACAAATTTGCCTTAACTGTAAAAATGAGGCTTTCAGTCATACTAAATGTAACAATCTTAAATGTGCTGGATGAGCAGCTTCCTCTAGGCTTTGAGTGCTCACCTGGGAAAAAGGGGTTATGAGGCAGTGAAATCATGTCTTAGCCCACTAAGACCCACCTAGACCTTTCAGGTGGAGTACAGTTTGAACCCTCTCCTACTGCCTGGTGCAGCTCTGGCTCCCCCAGAAAGGAGGCTGCACAGGAGGTCCTGTCCCTGCCTGTTCTGCACTGTGGTTCAATAGTCCAATGAATAGCTGCAGGCCCTGTGGTAGGCTTCTGGGCCAGGGGGAGCTGGGACTGTAGGAAATAGGGACAGGAAGGAGCTGGGATTCTTCCCTGAGAGATTCATTGTCAACCTGGATCTCCAGGCTCAAGCTGGAGGGATTGGGGCTGTGTTGAGAGATGTGGAGGAGTGAGGTTTATTGAGTCACCTGTGTGATGAGAAGAGATATTTATCGAGAATAAGCAAAGAAAACTCAGAGTGAAGATGATAATGAGTAGAGACAGGAGGTTTTATAATTTTTCCCTCTGGCCACATGCATAAAAATGGGAAATAAAAATAGAATTGAGTTGTTCTTTTGTAGCATGGTTCTAAAATCTATACATCATGCAGATAGATTGCTCTTGGCCTTGCACTACCCTTTGCAAGTTCCTCCAGTGAGACACCCCTATCCATCATCTAGGAGGCCATTTCTTCCCGTCTTCTGGATTCTTCCAAGGTCCTATCTTGCCACATGACTCTTGACTTCCCATTCCTTCCCTAGGGATTTTTATTCTTTGTAGAAAAGGCAGAATATTCCTTGTCTAAGTCTCAAGAACTTGAACAACCTGTTGTAGCATAGACCAATCCTAAAATGTTTAGGGAATTTGATGAAAGTTTTACCACTGAGAGATCATAGGCTCCGTGTGTGTGTGTGCACATGTGTATGTGTGCACGTGTGTGTGCAAAGGAAAGATAAAAAAATAGTTTTTATGTACTGCTGAATCTCTGCACTCAGAGTTGTGGTGTTCTGAGGTGTGTGATCTTGCCTGTTGCACTTCTACACAATTAAAATAAATTATATCCAGTTGTTTTGAGTATGACAGGGAATGATGTGTACAATCATGACTCACAAGAAATTTGATGTGCAATTTCCATTATCTTTTTATACTTAGTGCTGGAGGTTAGTATGCAATAAGCATCAGTGTGGTTACCTACCCACTGGTTGTTTATTTTCTCATCTAGATGATACCACATGTACTTCAGGATGTCATGTTGTGGTCCACTTGGGGACATAGATAAACACAGGCCTTTGATTTCTCCAGGATGTGATATAATTCAGGAGTGCTGAGAGTTAATTCTTCATGGGGTTACAGAACAAGGGAGAAGGGAACGAGGGTGGGCAAACTCATTTATCCTTCTGTTCCCAAATGGAGCAATTCATAGAACCTCTGACTTGGTATTATGATGATAACCTGAGTTATTCAGCTTCCATTACCATAACAAAATACCTGAGATAATATGTTTATAAAGAGAAAATATTTATTTAGGCTCACATTTTTGGAGGTTCTAGTCCATGATTGGTTGAACTTGTTGCTTTGGGCTTGTACAAAGCAGCACATCATAGTGAGAACATTTAGGAGCAAAACTGCTCACCTCATGACCAGGATAAAAAAGAGAGTGAGAAAGAGAATGGCATTTTATTCCTTTTCAAGGATATTCCTCCAGTGATTTCAAGACCTCCTACTAGGCCACCACTTCCCAGTATTGCCACTCTGGGGACCAACCCTTTAATACATGGACCTTTGGGGAACCCATAAGATTCAAACTATAACATCTCCCATACT
The DNA here is from genome assembly GCA_004024805.1 of Geosciurus inauris. NCBI lineage: Eukaryota > Metazoa > Chordata > Mammalia > Rodentia > Sciuridae > Geosciurus > Geosciurus inauris. Next base: position 63,293 of record PVHX01003714.1, on the reverse strand, counting down.
TCCTCTTTCTTTTCCTGATTTAATCACATTTGCCTACCCAGAATTTACATGCCAATGAAATGGTACCATGTCATCTATTTTTGTTTTTATTTAACTTTTGTCTTGTTTTGCAATTGAAAGAATTAATACAGACATATGCTTGCATCTTACTCAGTGTCCTCCAATGGCAACATCTTGCAAAACTGTAGTGGAATATCACAGCCAAGATACTGACAGTGATTCAGATAAGATGTATCGCCAGTTCTAATCTAATCTCTATCTCATGAATATGTTGTTACCTTCTATAGGCTCACCTCCTTTCCTGTGGTTCATCCTATACCTTTCTTGGCAACCATTAATCTATTCTCCGTTTTTATTATTTTATCATTTCAAGATGTTACATCAATAAAAAATTGAATCAAATAGTATGTAACCAATTGGGATTGGCATTTTTAGCCATAATTCCCCTAAGATTCATCTGTACTGCTATGTGTATCAATACGTTTCTTTTTCTTTTTCTTTTTTTTTCTTTTTTGGTGCTAGGGATGGAACACAGGGCTGCTCTTGTGCAAGGCAAGGGCTCAAACACTGAGCTAGTTACATGCCAGCTTCCCTTGTTGCTTTTGATTGCTCGGTACTGTCTTGTAAAAAAGTGCCAAAGTTTACTGAGTTCAAAGTGCTCAGTCCAAGTGGATAGATGGGGCTATTGTGGAGATATTCTCTTACAAAAGAGTTGTCTCCAAAGAAGTATATGAGGAGTTCTAGGAGAGAAGGAGTAATTCAACTCAGAACTAGCAGGATTCTTGGCATACGTGATAGAAAAGAATTTCAGCACACATCATTCAGAATCATAGACAAAGTCTTATTTAGGAAAGTATATATATATTCAAGAAAGATTGTGGGCAATCTTAAGAATGAAAAGCAGCAACCTGTTGGTGTGGAATGTTAATATTTACAGAGGGCCAGTTGCTAGAGACTGGACTAGAGGTAGAGTTAAAGTAAAGCACCTTAGCCCCATTTTTCCCTGAGCTTGCACATTGCACTCTCATGTCACATTTTGCAAGTGAGGAAATGGGTCGAGGGCATCAGCCAAGAGTGCAGTCTGGGTTGTTCAGGAGTTATAGTGGTTCATGGGTGCTTTATGCATCTCAATGGTTCATGGACATTTTCTGTATTTCAATAGTTCATGAGCACATCCTTTGAGCCTCAATATTTCTCCCCTTTTACTGTATTCTTAAATTTCTATCTCAAGATCCCTTCTGAGCCCCCTTTATGAGATTGAAGGACTTGATAAACCAGCTAAGGATGGTGAGGCCTCAGCCATATAGGTAGTGAAAAGTTTAGGTCCTGGAGGCCGTGGATGGGAACTGTTTTCTTGGGTGAAGAAGCAGATTAACTAGAGTCAAAGCACCTGCACTGATGCCTCAGATCCATCTGTTGTGCAACACTGGGCAAAAGACTTAGCTTACCTTAGTCCCAGATTTCTCCATGATAAAATAAGAGTCCCAACACCTGCCTTCTTCATTAACTTTCTTGTTGACCAAATGATATGAATGCAAAAATGCTTCTGACATTTTCAGAACAGTACAAATCTAAATACAAGAATAAATCCAAATTCTCACTCTTATTTTAATACCAACTCTCTCAAACTCTCAGATTTGAGAAGACTGGAAACTTTATTCTCAGCTATTTCTGAACAAAAGGAATACATTTTTTTCACTTAATATCATTTTAAACAATTTGGGAAAACAATTTTGGATTTATAGAAAAGTCAAACTATTAGTATAGAAAATGTCCATATTTTCTTTATTCAGTTTCCCCTGATGTTAATATTTTTGATAACTAGTACATTTGTCAAAACTCACAGTTAACTTTAGTACATTACTAGGAACCAAACTCTAGACTTTATTTGGTTTTCATCATTTTTTTTTCCCCACTGATGTTTCTTTTTTGGTCCTAGGTCCTATTCCAGATCCCACATGTATTTGGAACCTATTCTTTTATAGGGGCAGGAAGGGCCTGGGGAGAGGGCCCAAGGAATGACTGATGAGACATTTTGAATATGAGAATAAGGAAGTGTCAAGATAAGAGATGTCTCTAAAGAAATATCCAACGTGTTCTTGGAGAAAAGGGGGATTTTGACTCAAGACCAGAGGGATTCTTGGCATATATGATAGAAAAGAATTTCAGCACTTGGCAGTAAAAAACATAAATAGAGGTTTATTTAGGAATGTAAATGCATATTCAAGGAAGAATGGGGCAATCTCAAGAGAGAAGCCTTTGGAGGTAAAACAAGGAATACACATTTAAGGAAGAATGCAGTGTATCTTCAGAGATAGAGACAGGAACCTGTAAGTGTGGGCTGGTGCTAGGGGCTGGACTAGAGGTGGAGACAGGGCTGAGTTACACAATTTTGTGCCAGTTTTCCCCTGAGCTTGCTCATTGCCTTTGTGATAATTTTATAGACAAGGGCATGGGTCAAGAGTGTGGACCAAAGCCGTGGACTTGGGAGCTGCAACCGTTCATGCACTTTCTGTATTCCAATGGCTCACGGGCCTTTCCTGCATTTCCATGGTTCATGGGTGCTTCCTTTGACATAGTTTCTTTCCCTTTACTACCAAACTTCTATCATAGAAGCAGATATTTGGCTCCTATTTTCAGACTGAACAGTGGAGGAAGCTTAAGGGGGGAAAACCAAATTTATTTTCAGTAAAATAGTATCCTAAATAAGAACTGACCAAGGCCCTAGGGGAGATGATCAAAGAAGTCTGTGAAGTCTCTTCCTTTGGAGAATATCCTTTTAAAATAAAAAGTAATTTCTCCAGAAATGGGAGGAGGAACCAATGACCACCCCCTGCCCACAGCAAACAGGATATGCAGAAAACACTTGACAGTTAACAAAGCTTATTGTAATCAATTTTATGAAAGAAGGTCAGCACCTCTCTATTCAAAAGAAATTTTTGATTTCAACTAAGAAAGAAAAAAATAGTACAAGACTGATTAGCACAGTTTGATTATGACCTATGATTATTTCGGGATAAAAATTCTGACAGGCTTGGCCTTAGCACTATATAGTCAGAAGCTTCTGACCACTATTATTCTGCTCCCTCCTGCTATGTAATTATTTCTTGGGAACTGAGCTGCAGAATGGGAGCTTATGATAAACTTTTCCAAAGTATTTTTATGGAAACTCTAGCTCTTGGGAAGATTCCCTAAGGCTTAGGAATCAAGGATATTCTTAGTAATTGCTATATATCTCCATGTCAGAATCCTGTCCTAATAATAGGTAACAGACATGTGAGCAGTGCAAACATGAGGTTAAAGGGATAATTCTATACATAGGCCTACTGTGCTGATCCCACATGCTTTTACAAAGCAATTTACCTGAAGTGTTGGCTGGCTTAAGTCAAGAAGATGTTACATTCTTCATCGAATAACCTGTTATCTGCAGAAGAAATGCAAGCCCTTATTGATAAGAACACAAGGCCCCATATATGGGGATGATGACTTTTGTTACCTTTACACAGATCAGATTCCAAAGTTCAGGGAAATTTGATAATTAGAACCAGTAAGTGTGGGTCAAAATGACCCAGAGTTGCCTTGAATCTTTAACATGTCAAATCTCCCCTCTGTGGCATAAAACCACCCACATGAGGACTTGGAAATCAGATGGAATCCTGTTGTCAGTCAAAAATCAAGAGGTTGGCCTGGGTAGGACTGTGTGAAAACTTCCTTGGGACCCCCCCAGTTGAGCTGGAGGGCAAGAATATAGATGCATAGTTATGAGAGAACCCACTTTCTACCTTTAGAATGTCCCCCTTTCCACCTATTTTTTCTAATAAACTCAGGCCTGCTACTCTGAGCAACATGTCAAATCTTTCTGGCATGATTACAAGAACCAGAAATTAAGGACCATGCAGCTGCCTCACCACTGCAGTGGGTCCTTGCTCTGTCCTCAGGTGGGTCAGGATAATGGTGTCTTGAGATGACCTCCTCACTACGAAATTGGGCAGGTCCCACAGTTACTGGGTTTCTCCCATTTTTTTCTGCAGCACATTTGGAGAGGATCTTCATAGGTCACATTCCTCAAAAGTAAAAAGTTCAAAATTTAGTGCATTTCAGACTGTAATGTACTCACAGAACAAATTCCAGTTTTGATGATGATGCTGGAGATGCTGGAGATTGGAAGAATGTCATCAGTGGCAGATCCTGGTTCACATGGAAAGGACAGAAGCTATAGGTTCTACTGTGGATTCTACATTTTTCACAAAGAGGTGCAATTTACTGATGATCAAATATTCCATTTAAGCAATTCCAGTAAAGAGTGGAAGATGAATTGAAAGAGATATTGAAGATGACATTCATGAATTGAATGGGGAACAGTTACCATTCTCTGAGATTCTATGACTATGATTTTTGTCTGAAATGAGAAGAGCTAAAGTAGGTGATTCACACTTTAGGTATTTTAAATTTAACCCTTCTTCAAATAACATTGAATATCAACAAGGAAAAAACTGTACTATTAAACAAACCCAGTTCATCTCTATCTTCCTAGGAAGTAGTTTACTGACTTGCATTGTTATAATTAACTATTCCCATGATCTCATCTGGTGGTTTTCATCTTCAACCACACACTGATGAAACTTTAGTTGAATATGAATACCATTTCTCACCTTTAGACCTACTGAGTCAGAATCTTTCAGGTTAGGACCAATGATATGATTTTGTAAATCTCTACAGAAGACTGCAGTGGACCAACACTAAGATCCATATTTGTCATCTAATTCACTCCTATTTTAATATCACATCATGATGCCTCAAACTGCAGCCACACTGTCTCTTCAGATGGTTCTATGTCTCTGTCACCCACAGTCCAGTCATCTCTAATACAGTGGAGCTGTCAAATAAACATCAAAGGCAAAGTACACTAGAGGGATTTAGTGGAACAAGAAATGGTCAGTAATGCTGTATGTAGCCATGTGTCAGAGAAAAAGGAACCTAGAAGGGCAGCAAGTTGGAGTAAAGATAGGAAAAGTGCAGGATTTAGCTATTTTGGTTCTCTGCATTAATTTAACTTATATTTGGGAAAAACGCCTGCACTAATGCAAATATGGTTTGAACTGAACTCAAATTACCAAATTTGGTTTATCTCATGTCATACTATTTTTTAAATTGACAGATGAGGCTGGTTTCTGTGTTGAGATGGAAACTCTCTGACTTCAGAGACTGTTTCACAGGAGGACCTGCATTCTGATTATGAAGAGTAAGGATGGCTGGCAGCAAACATTTTATTTTTGGCTTAAGACCTCATGAAGCAGAAAGCCAGTTTTCACTCATGCAAACGAAAGTGGAGAAAGTTGTAAGAATTAATTGGGGAAGCTGAAAACAGCCTGATACATCAATTCTGGCAAGCTGTAAGACCATAGTTAAAGACTTTATTGGAAAGGCCAGAGAAAAATTGTTTACAAAGGCTTTCTGGGTGTCAAGTTATTCAAATATGGGTTCAAGATGTGTTCCCAGAGGCTTAACTCTAAGAAAGGGTGGCATGTGAATTCAGCACTTTGCTGTAACAGGGAAACTAAATTCTGATTTTAACAGTTCATAAGATGAACAGTGCCTTGCTACATGAAGATTCTGTAAATCTTTCCAATTTGTGACTCACTTTTCTTAAAATTTGTATCTAGAGATGTTATTCCATGCTCTATTAATATTCATTGTAGAAAAGATATGCTTCACAACTTTATGTCTATTTCCACTTCCTAAACGTTGGCCTTAGAGACTACATCCTAAAATCTGTGTTATGGTCAACATAGATGAAGATATCAACTGCCATGTGTGGAACTTCTCTGCAAACTAACCCTAGCCCAGGAAGTGATCTGAGGTCTGGTATAGGTACAGAGGTGTTCAGTTTTTCAGACACCATCCCTAGGGTCCCTTCTGTTCTCCTGCACTCTGAGACTACATCCCCATGGCTGCTTCTGCACAGCACACACCTCTGTGGGCATGCACAGTGTGTCTGGGCCTCCTCAAATGGACAACGAGAGCCAGGGAAATCCTAGGACCCACTCAGGACACTGAACATTGCAGGCATAGAGAATTCTGACCATGTAGCTTTAGGTTCTGGGGACTAGTAATATCTGTAGGAAGAGAGATATGGGAGCAGAAGTCCTGATAAAATTTCCCAGAGCAAGACTCTGACTCAGAATAACTCAGAGAATAAAAACAACCACTCTGGCCAGTCTCTTCTCCTGACTGTTGTCCTCAACAAGGTCAACAATATGTTGAATGACTGACTGCTATTGAGATACCCATTACACAGATGATCACATAGAGGTAACTTACAAATGGTTACCTAAAGATAACCCATATTCAGGTACAGTGGCACATGTCTGTAATCCTAGCAGCTCTGGAGGCTGAGACAAGAGGATCCCGAGTTCAAAGCCCAGCCTCAGCAACAGTGAGGTGCTAAGCCACTCAGTGAGACCCTGTCTCTAAATAAAATACAAAATAGGGTTGGGGATGTGGCTCACTGCTTGAATGCCCCTGAGTTCAATCCCTAGTACCAAAAAATAAAAATTAAAAAAAATAAAGCTGGGGCTGGGATTGCGGCTCAGTGGTAGAGCACTTGCCTCGCATGTGTGAGGCAATGGGTTCGATCCTCAGCACCACATAAAAATAAATAAATAAAATAAAGATATTGTGTCCATCAAAAGCTAAAAAAACATTTAAAAAATAAAGGCAACCTACAAATGGTCCATTTGGGCCTAATGAGGCCATAGTTGAGGCTCTGTGGAAGGGACTTACATTTATGTCCTTGGAGTTGTGTTTTGTTTGGGGTTTATTTTGTTTTCCAGTCACAGACACATTCAGAGATGTGTGCACTTCTCCAGACCATGATGGTTTGAAAGGAAGGAAGCCTTTTTGCCTTTTTTTATTGACTGATTGCTATCATGATGGCAAAGGACTAAGAAAGGAGCCCTGAAATAGGTATAGAGGATTAGAGAAGGTGGAGGAGACAAGGGTGTGTCACTGAAGCAGAGGGGTGCACTTCCAAGCAGTCAGGCCTCCACACAGGGGAAGGGAAAGCAGCTGGGAGTGGCTTAGCTCATTTCAGGGCAGGGCTTTTTGCCAGGGACTTGGAGCTCACAAAGAACTAGGTGTGTCTTCTTTCTTGTAAAGGCTATGGAAGAAGACACAGTGCCTATGATGTGCTGAGCATCATGGACCAGGGCATGCTGCCCAGGACCAAATGCAGCAAGGCTGAGGGCATGGCACATTCTGACAGCTTTGACTTCTGAGGCTGAGAAAAACAACCTCTCTCTTTAGTCGAGGGGAAGCAAAGTGTGCCTTTTGCTAGGGGTAGTTCTGCTAGCAGGATGGGGAGGAGCCAGAGCTCCAGGGAGATGACAATAGGGACTTCTGGACTCTGGAATGTTATTTGGTCTCCTAAGAGGAAGGACAGGAAGCCCCAGCTATGGATAAGCCATTTATCTGTAGATGAGTGAACTGTCTGAATCTCCAAACAGGAAACACTGAGTTAGCTACACAGCACTGAACTCCACTTGTTTTCAGTGTTGTTGGGTCCCATGCCCTTCCTGAAGGTATGAAAGAGGGGAAGGGTTGGCAGTTTTCTTTCTGCTCTAGCACTCACAAGAGTATGAGAACTGTAATAAGCTCAGAAACAATGTCTCCTCCCCATCTGCATGACCACCTCAGACTCTATCTCCTCCCTCACCCCAGCAAGAGGTCACAATTATAAGGGAAAAGAAACAAATATCACTGAATGTGATATTTGGCAACCAGCATTACATATACCAGACCTCATTTTTATCCTTTACAATTTTACAGAGGAGAAAACTGAAGCCTGGTGCCTGGCTACTGATAATACAGATAATGTGCAGCAATACTCAAATCTCAAATACATATCTTCTCTTTGTCTAAGACCTCTGGTTTCTGTGCTGCCATATGACCAATGATAACAAGAAATAAGAGAGAAGTGCCCTAGCTCAAACAGCCCTTTGTATTCTCTATTACATGTCTCTTCACTGAGTTTACATTCTTTCTCAGTTGTATATTCCCACATTAGTATCCCATTTATCCAATGAGAGAATGATGGTAATCATAACATTCATTTTTGAATATTTATTATGTGCCAGGCATTATCTGAGATACTCTGAATATAATACTTAATTTTGGTATCATGAGAGTTCTTTAAACAAGAGCCATTACTTAATTTTACAGCTGAGAAAGCTGAATTTTGGTGACCCTGAGTGACCTGTCTTGAATCAGGTATCTGATAAATGAACAAACTAAGATTTGAATCCACAACTAATGCATCCTAAGCCCATGCTCTTACCATTATGCTACACTGTTTTGGTCTGTCATTCTATTCCTTCTTTCCTCCCCAACTAGAGAGCAGAGATGATGATCTTGGCTTAGTGTAGCTTCATCTGCCCTTGAGATCTGAAGGTTTTTGCTGTGGTGTGTGGTGACTGCTTGGGTTGAAGACTAGCCTGGGAGGATTGGCGTGTTGAGAGGAAGCATTTCAGTGACCATCAGACCAGCCACCATGCTCATCTCTGGACACAACCCTATAGGTATCTACAGAGTGGACAAGAGGTACCATCCTTGAGAAAAAGGCTAAAATTTCATGTCCTTATCTACATCAGCTGCAGATGGTAAGTCAGGACATGAATGATCAGGCCTGAGCAAACTAAACTAGCCAGCTTTGCTGCTTGGGGACCTCATTAGCTGGTGTTTCTGGAGCATGTTATAATCTGTGAACAGCTGGTACTCACAGCTAGTCATGGGGAGATGATATAGCTACCTCATCCTATGGAGTAACAAAAGCATCTGTCTTTCATCTCATGCAGATGGACTGGCAGCTCCTACAAATGCAAAATGAGAAGCAGGCTGAGATTGATTATCTGCTTTTGGTGCTCATCTGGTGACAACAGGTAGTCACAGCTACATATTACAGGGCATCATGATACTCACAGGCTGTATTTTGGGCTAAGATAATAGGGATCTGAGCTGAGGTCCCAAGCTGGCTCTCTCAAACCCTGGATGGGTCTGGTGCTCTGAAGACAGTAATGCAGCTGACTTGAGTAAGAAAATTTGAGGGCTAGGAGTGTTAGTAAGCTGTGGAAATGAGAGTGAAGTAGTTTAACACTTTAGTGCTTGGCATTCAGGTTATAACTGGAATGTAAGCTTCATGAGGAAAACAATTGTTTGATATTGTAGAGTTGTGATAACACTCATGCCATTCCCCTTGCTTTATAAGTGTGGAGACCCAAATTCATATATTGGAGCCCTAAACTGCACTGTGATGGTATCAGGAAGGTTTTCAGGGAAGTGGGAAGTGTTAGATGAGGATATGAAGGTGGGGCTCTTGTGTTGGTACTAGTGATTTGCAAGAAAAGGAAAAGAGATGAGAATTCTGTCTCTCTGCAAAGAAAAGTTTCAGTGAGAGGGAGGCCACCTGACAGCCAGGAAAAGAGCCTTTACCAATAACTGAATCTTTTGGTATCTCAATCTTAGACTTCGCAACCTTCAGAACTATAAGAATGGAATGTTTTTTGTTTAAACCACCTGGTCTATGGTCTCAGCCAGCAGTCTAAGATAATTTGCAAGGATATAAAACCCAGAAAAGGTAAGGGACTTGCCCAAGGTCACATAGCTGGCTGTGAATGCTAGAGAGTGTTTAGGGTCAGAGTTCGGGCCTCCAGACTGGCTGCTCAGGCTTTTTCTCTTTTTTCCCCTGTATTTTACTTGTGCTTCTTGATCCCAAGTATGCTGGATACACAGAAACGTCCAATTGAAGGAGGAACAAGGAATTAAAATTAGACAAAGAAATCGGAAGCCTGGTAGCTGTTTTTGACCAGATGCACTTTGGTGATGTTTTCAACATAGTCAAGGTGCCTCTTCATCTCATGATTAAACTCCCTGTGATTGATGGAATAGGGATGACCACCATGCTCAATCACTTCCATCTCAACTGCTCAGGATGCATTCAGAACACAATCCCAGCCCTTCCTGGGTAACATATCCTTCCTCACTGATGCAGTGGTTGTCTCACTGTGGTTGTTTCATGTCCCTATATTCTCCTCACATTCATTTCTGCTTTGTTTCAGAAGATGAACTCAGAAGGTGGTGAGGTTGTGGAGGAAATATGGGCCAAGGTCACCAGATATTTTTCTGCCTCTTTTGACCCTCATCTTCTTGTTTTCTTGTATACAGTTATCCTGAGAATTGGTTCTAGGGCCCTCTGCAGATACCAAAAATATATGGATGCTCAAGTCTGTTATGTAAAATGGCATAGTATTTGCACAAAACTTATGCACATCCTTCTGTCAACTTTAAATCCCCTCTAGATTATAATACCCAATTCAATGTAAATGCCATGTGAATAGTTGCCACATTATTGGAATGCTAGGCTTGAGGCCTGTCTCTGGAAGTCTCAGTGAACTAGGTCCATCCACTGATCTCTAAAAAGTTGAACAGAAAGGGCAATAGTAAAAAGCGGGAAAAGAAACTTTAATCGATATGGTCATATTGGGAAGGCAAAGTGAGATCAGTCCTGTCTTTAGGATGCTGAAATGAACTTTAGATTTAAGTAGAGAAAGAATTGGGGCAGGAGAACAGAGGTACACATAATCAAACAATCTTGGTCAAACTGTGGTCTGGCTGATCATTCTCTCAGTTCTGGTTATATGAGGTGGCTCTTACAATCCTTATCACCTGAGGTGGCAATTTCCACTTGCTGCTCGGGATGTTTGTCCATCAGACCTGTGATCCTGGAAGGGGGTAATCCCATGCTATTACTGGAAGGTACAGGACAAGGATTGAAGATTTCTAGATACCACTCTAGGGCTCTGAAATAGGATGCTACAAATCTCCCTGCAAATCTGGCCTCAATCTTGAAGAAAAACAAGATAGGTTAAATCAACTTAGGTTAATAAACTCTGTATTACTAGCTTTTAGATGGGTATTCCTTAAATGATTAAGATGCCTATGTGCAAAGCTGAACAAGGACTTGACCCAAAGATTAAGGTAATAAAGGAGACAGATCCAAATAAAAGCAGTCACCACATTGTGTCTTGCATCCAGTTACACACTCACAGGTTTAGGTAGAATCAGTACTTTTAGCAAAGGCTGCCTTAGTCCCTGTTAGAGTCATACTGCATTTTTTAGGGAATAATGACAATTAAAAGTCTGCACATGGGAAGATTCCAGAGCAGTCAGTCAGAATCTGTGTATCTGGTTCTTTAGCCCGGCAGAACACAGCCACTGAGCATTTGTGTGACTCTGAGAAAGTTGCTTAACTTCCTAGTTTTCTAGGAAGTTTCTTCCTCAGGTTTTCTCCCAGTTCATGAGTTGGATGCAGGGAATGTTTAATCCTGCTCCTTAACAAATATACATTGGAATTTGGAAGCATCTATATAAACTATGCTTTGTTCAAGAAAACAGCATGACCAGTATCTTACAAGCTCTTCTCTTACTACAATAGCCTCTATCCAGGAATAATCCTTACCTTGACTTCTGTTATGGTTTAGATATGAAGTATTTCCAAAAGCTCATATGTAAGATAATGTAAGAAACTTTAGAGGTGAAGTTATTGGGTTATGATAGCTTTAATCTAATCAGTTCATTAATCCATTGATATGGCTTAACTGGGTGGTAACTGTAGGTCATGACTGGAAGATCACTGGTGCCATGCCTTTGGGATTTATATTTTGTCTCTGGTAAGTGAACTTTCTGCATGTTGTTGCTATGTCTTGAGCTGCTTTCCTCTTCCATGCTCTTCTGCCATATGTTCTGCCTCACCTTGGACCCAGAGCTATGTAGTTAGCTGTCTCTGCAGTGAGACTTCTGAAACAGTAGTGAGCCAGAATAAACTCTTCCTCCTTGAGAAAGAAAAAAAAATCAAATTCTCAGTTTGCAGATGTTATGATTCTATACCTAGATTATCCAAAAAACTTTACAAAAAGACTGATAGAGCTAATAAAAAAATGTGGCAAATGTGGTTACAAAATCAACATAAAAAATTAATAACTTTTCTTTATGCCAACAGTGAATCTGCTGAGAAACAATGCCATTCACAAAAGAATTTAAAAAAAAAAAACCCTAGGAATAAATCTAACCAAAGAAGTGAAAGATTTGTACAATGAAAACTATAGAATACTGAAGAAATAAATTGATGTAAAGACCTCTCATGTTCATAAATAGGCAGAATTAATATTGTTAAAATGGCCATACTACCAAAAACAATACACAGATTCAACACAATCCCCATCAAAATGGCAATGACATTCTTCACAGAACTGGAAAAAAAAGTCTTAAATTAATTTGGAAGAATACAAGCCTCAGAATGGTCAAAGCACTTCTAAGCCAAAAAAAGCAATGCAAGTATCACAATACCTGACTTCAAATTATACTACAGATACCTGGGAAAGGAACTGCTCTCAGGGTAAAAAGATCTTTTGGAGAAGGAAAGTGTTGCTGAGCACAGTGGTGCATACCCATAATCCTAGTGACTTGGTAGACTAAGGCAGGAGAATTGAAAATTTCAGGTCAGCCTCAGTAATTTAGCAAGGCCCTAGGCAACTTGGTGAAACTATGCTTCAAAATTAAAAAAATAAATAAATAAAAAGAGAGATGGGGATATAGCTTAGTGGTAAAGCAGCACTGGGTTCAATTGAAGTACCAAAAAAAAGAGAGAGAGAGAGATGGTGGGAGGGTGGGTAGATGTTGATAAATAATTTTGCAAAATGGTCATTTTAATTTATACATTCATCAATAGTGCATGAGAGTTCTGGTTGTGCTACTTTACAACACAGTATTTTCAATAACTTTTAGTCACTCTGAAGCATGTGTAGACTTAACATATTTTGATTTAAATTTTATGAGCTCATATATCCATGATGACTGTATTAGTCAGGGTTTTCCAAAGACAAAGAACCAATAAGATGCATGAATCAATACACGTATGTGTGTGTGTGTGTGTGTGTGTGTGTGTGTGTGTGTTTGTGTGTGTGTGGTGTGTATAGATAGATAAATATGTATGGGGGATGCAGACAGAAAGAGAGGTAATGGAAAGGAGGGGGACAGAGAGAGATTTTAAAGTATTGGCTCATATGGTTGTGGGGCTTGCAAGTTTGAAATCTGCAAGACAGTTCAGCAGGCTGGAGACTCGGGGAAGTGTTAATGCTGCAGTTTAATCCAGATGTTTTCTTACTCAGGGTATTTCAGTTTTTTTTCCTCTTAAGAACTGTAACTGATTGACTGAGGCCCACCCACATTATGGAGGGAAATTTGCTTTACCCAAAGTCTATTGATTTAAATGTTCATCTTTCTCTCTCTCTTTTTTTGTACTGGCGATCGAACCCAGTGTTGCTTAACCACTAAGCCACATACCCAGCCCTTTTTATTTTTTTATTTTCAGACAGGGTCTCCATGAGTTGCTTAGGTCCTCACCAAATTGATGAGGCTGGCCTTGAACTTGTGATCTTCCTGCCTCATCTTCCCAAATTGCTGGGATTACAGGTGTGCGCCACAATACTCTGCACATGTTAATCTCATTTTAAAAATCTTTTCACAGGGATATCTATATTAGTGTTGACAAAATATCTGGGTATCATGACCCAGCTAAGTTGAACCATAGAATTAATAATTATCATAACAGCTAATGAAATTGAGCAACTTGTCATATTTTAGTCACCATAGTTTATAAGTTGTCTTCTTTTTTAGTGTGTGTTCAAGTTTTCTGTTTAATTTTTATTTGATTTTCTATAATTTTATTATTGATTTTTAAGAATTCTTTGTTTTTTTCTGAGTATGAGTTCTTTGGAAGATACAATGGTATTTAAATTATCTTTTTAATTTCTTAGGTTACTTTTTAATACAGTATAATTTGATGAACAAAAGTTTTAAATTTTAAAATAGTCTACTTTATCATTTTCTTTTATAATTATGGAATTTTGTGGCTTTTTTCTAAGAAATATTTGCCTATTCCAAACTCATTATTGCAGTTTAGATAGGGAGTGTTCCCCAGAAACTCATGTGATGAAGTTTGGTAGTGTAGCAATTTTCAGAAGTGGGGACTTTGGGAAGAATTTGGCTCATGAGGGCAATAAGTCATCAGTGGATTAAGACATCAAGGGATTCATATTTGATGGCATTTTGGGGAGGAGATGGAAACTGTAAGTGACAGGGAACTAGTCGGAGGAGGTAGGTCATTGAAGGCAGGCCTTACGAGGGCATATCTTATCCCCAGACTTTCTCAAGTTTTCTTTTTCTCTGTTTCCAGGTTGCCATCAGGTGAGCAGCTTCCTTCTGTCATACACTTACACCATAATATTCTACCTCACCTCAGGTCCAAATCAATGGTAGTAGCTGACCATGAACTGAAACATCTGGAACCATAAACCAAAATAAATATTTCTTCCTATAAGTTGTTTTTCTCAGGTATTGTGTCCCAGCAATGAAAAATTGGCTAACACAATTACAAATATATTATTATAAGTTGCATCTAAAAGACATGTTGTTTTGTTTTTGCCATTTATATCTGAAATCCACTTGTGAAAATTTCATCCCTCCCATTGATCTACAGATGAACTTTTTAAAAACTTGGGAGATGTGTGTATGTGTATGGGTTTGTGTGTGTGTGCATGGGTTTGTGTGTGTTTGTGTGTGAGTGTGTTGCATCCAACCCGCACCTCTCCCCAAGAAGTGCAGCCCAGACAAGTCTGCAGAAGCAGCAAAGTTTATTGAGGAAATAGGCACACAGGCCAATCGATTGGGGTCAGCTCCCCTTTCCTTCAGAGATTGACCCCAAAGTGAGCGTTTCAGAGGTTATTATAGGGTGGGCTAACTACATAACTCAGGAAAACATGATTTGGCAGGTATTCAACCTATAGTTATTTACAGTTCAACCGTGACAGTACCTCCTATGTCCCTTTTCAGTTCCTGGAACTTTAGGTAACTGGCCAGGGGGTCTGGCAGCCTGTGGTTTTGTCCCCCCATCCGTGAGAAGCAAGCATAGCAAAGCATTAATCACAGAAGCACAAAGAGCAGGTCAGCAGATACATGCAGGCCTAAGCCAGAGTGACTCCATTTTTAGTTTGGATTTTCCAAGTGTATGTGTTAATTTCTGGCTTTTTGTCAATCCTTGTGTTAATACCTCATTGCCTTATTTACTTCAGGCTTATGACAGGTAGTAAAAGTAGACTAAGTTCTTCAGTTTTTCTAATCTTGTTGTCATGCTCCTCTTCTCCTCGCCCCCCCCACCCCCACTGCTTGTCCTTTCTTCTTTCCTTTCCTTTCTCTCTTTTTCCTCCTCCTTCTGCAATGTCTTGGACATAACTGGCCCTTTGTGTAATTTCAGCATTTATATTTCAATCAGTAATGATTGAAATATATGTATATTTCTGTATTATAACACATACACACACACACCCTGCTGGGGTTGGATGTGGATCGTGTTGTACTGAATCATGAAAACTTCAGGAAGAACTGAAATCCATTATATCCTATCCTTTATTTAGATCTTTGAAGCTTTCTCAATAATTGTCTTATAGTTTTCAAACAATACCACATATGCAGCACTTACATAAATCATAAGCATTTGAAATTTTCTGAGATTATAAATAAAATTTAAAAATTTGTTGTTTATTGATACTACATAGAAATTTGCTGCCTTTTTGTGTATTAACCATATATGCAATGACTTTATTAAATTCATCATTAATTCTAGTGAGATGTAGATGGTTTGACTATCATACAAAGAATATAAAAAAATTGGTATTTTTTTTCATTCTACACTTTGTTATATCTGTCTGCTTATTTATTTCTTAATTGAATTAACTAGCAATTTCATTAAATATTAAACAAAAAAAACTTTAGTGGGCTAAGAATGTCCCTCAGTGGTAGAATGTTTGCTTCCCTAACATGTGAGAAGACTGGATCAAACCAGCGCCACAAAAAAGAAGAGAGAGAGAGAGAGAGAGAGAGAGAGATTGATTAGTGATCCTGTTTGTCCTGACACTAATATCAGAGAGAACAGTCTCAGTATTTCATAAGTAAGTATGATGTCTATTGCAGGTTGCTGTACGTGACAGGCATCACACTATCGGTATGGTCTCCTACTTCTTCTTTATTGCTCAGAATTTACTTTTAAATCAAAACTACTTGGGAGTTTACATTTTTTGCTTATAAGAGCAATTTCTCTGTAAGCTAACTTTTCATTTTCTTGTATTATCTAGCGTTTAGTGGCCACATGAAAGTAATTGAAAATGCTTCTCTTGATTTTCTGAAGGAGTGTGTACAATTGGCATTGCCTATTTCCCCTAGCTTTAAAGAAGGTCACCAATCAAGTCATCAGGATTGAGAGATTTTGATGGATTGTTTGTAATTACTGATTTAAGTTCTTATATTTGTATTATGTCATTCAGATTTTCTATTCTCCCTTCTGTTGTCTTAGTGGAATATTTTTAAAAGAATATTTTAATAATTTCAAGCAAATTTTATTTCATAGTATAAATTCATTAATATTTATTTTCTTATTTCATGATATCTATAAGATTTGCATGTCTCCTTTTTATTTCTGATACTGGACTTGTATTTATATTCTCTCTTCTATATTGGTTTCATTAGTATTTACTTCACTTTATCTTTTTCTTATCTTTTCTTTACTTTCTTAAGTTTTATTTACTTTCTTTCTAGTTTCTGAAGGTCGGGGTTAACCAACCTTCGTGCTTTTTTTTTTAAATATATGAATTTATGGACATGAATTTTTCCCTAAGCATTGATTTAACTGCATCTAATAATTTTGATATATCATACCTCAAATTCCATTCATGTCAGAATTTTATCTAATTTATGTTTTGATTTTGTTTCCCTTGAGCTGTGGGTCACTTAGAACAGTATCTTAATATTTTCTACAATTAGCTATTTTCTAGTTATTTTTTTGTTATTGAATTCTAGCTTCATTCTGCTGCCCCCCACTCACTACCAAGAACTTATCCTCTAGTGTGGGAGTGTCACTCAGAGAGTAGCTTGCTCTTGTCCTCTTCCTAGCTCAAAAGCATTGACACAATAATTTTGCCTGTGAGAAGCAGGCCATAAAGTTAATAGTTCCTAATTTCTTCCCAAGGGAACTGAGCTCACTTTAGCAGAGCAAAGAGACATAAAACTCCAAGGTTTCCTCAGGAATTCTGGAGGTTATGATGAAAGGCAATTGGAAGGAGTTTTGATTATCTACTGAAGGTATAACCTCAACTGTGGACCAGCTAGTTCAAAGGAAAGAACTAGAGAACAAGATAGTTGGGAAGAGTCCTCCTTGGGTCAAATCAAATATTAAATATGGACCTCAGAAACTTCCTTCAAAGGAGCTGGAATTTTGTAATTTTATTTGGCAATTTGTGGAGCTATGTATGCTCCAGGATATTGTTGAGAAAGACAGGGACATCAAATAATTAGTAACATTTTCATATATCCACAGCTACATGTGAAGAGAAGAAGAGAGAGAGGAGGGGGGGAGAGAGAGAGGAGAGAGAGAGGGAGCGAGAGTGGGTAAGCACACCACCCACCCATAACCCTTTGGTCAAAACTTAAGGTTTTGCTTTCCTGAAGGACAAAATAAAAGGCTTACCACTATGGTAGTAAGGTAGGGATATGTGTTAGTGTTCCACCACTGTGACAAAATACCTGAGAAAATCAGCTTAAAGGAGGAAATATTTATTTTGACTCATGGTTTCTGAGGTTCCAGTCCTCAGTCTATTGTAATAACTGAGCAACAGGGAGTCCATTTTGGCCCCTGTAGCCATCTCAGACTTTCTGTGCCTTTTTCTATTTCTGAGAACTGGGGCTGAACACCGGTTCTCAGAGATGAAGAAGAACACAAAAAGCCCCTGTCAGCCCCTACCAAATGAGAAGAAAACAGGATATGGGCTACCTAGGCTGAGCCCTGTTAACCGCAAAGTTTTCTGCTACTGTACCACAGCTTGCTTACATTGGCTGGAATATTGTAATGGAATGTAACTGAAGACCCCACCTGCATCCTACCTGTTTGTTGTTTTTCCTTTTAAATACTTGTGGAAAAACTTCTCCCATACTTGTGGAAAAACTTCTCCCATGCATTGTTCTTAGCACACCACTTTGGGTGGCTGGAGTGATGTCCCTGGCCAGTGCAATAAAGGCTTCTTTGGCTATACGTAAGTGGTTTGGATGAGTTTTTCGATATCTCTCATGAGGGACAGGTATAACACTATCTCTTTGGAAAGCACATAGCACGGCAAAGCTACTAACTTCACGGCAGCCAGGAAGCAAAAAGAGGAGAGACTAAGGTTGCAGTATGCTCTTCAAGAGTAGACTTCCAGTGACTTCACTTCCTTTCTCCAAGCCTCACCTCTTAAAGATTCAACCAGCTCCCAATAGTGCTATACTTGGGGACCAGGCCTATATTACATGTGCCTTTGAGGATACTTTAGATCCAAACCATAACTAGATAGACATAATTACAATAATCCAGACAAAGACTGAAAATGAACAAGATGATGAAAATAATAAGACTCATGGGAAGTGGATGGTATCCAGAATTAGTACAATATATTATCTGAAATATCACGTTTCCAACTACAGATGAAGAATATTGCAAAAAACCTCAAAACAAAAGCTAAAATCAAATAGATAACTTAAAAACCTGAAAAGTATGACTATGGGTGTGGTGAATCAGGCAATACAATTTTTGAGGGTAAGCAGATGTTAAATTTAAAAGATGATGATTTCAAAATAGCAATTGTAAATATGTTCACAGAATAAAGGAGAGCAATGGTAAAAAACAAAGGGACATATAATGATAATGTTGAATTAAATTAAAAATGTCAAGATAGAAATGATAAATCAAATTGAAATGATGGAGTTAAAAAGTGCAATAACTGAAAAATATTTTCACTATAGGGGATCAATAGTAGATTTGAAATGTTAGAATAAATAATTAGTGGATTTAAAAATAAATCTATAGGGATTATGAAAGTTTAACAACACAGAGAAAAACAAATGAAGAAAACTGAATAGAACCTCAGAGAAGTGTGAGACATCATAAAACATACTGACATAGGCTTTATGTAAAAAGGAGAGAAAAAATAAAGGAGAAGAAAAATAATGGTATAAAATTTCCCAAAATTATTGAAAAACAGTGGCCTATATATCTAGGAAGCTCAATGACTTTGAAGTGGAAAAAGATCAACGAATGGATACATCTTATTAAAAATTCTGACATTCAAATACAGAGAAAAATTTTCCAAGGGGGAAAAGACAAAAGACTGATCACTTATATGGGAACCTTAATAAGATTAGCAGTTGACTTATCAGCTACAATAATGAAAGTCTAGAAGTATGGAATACTATTTAGTGTTCAAAGAAAGGAAGAAGAAAAAGAAAGGAAGGAAGGAAGGAAAGAAGAAAAGAAGGAAAGAGGAAGGGAGGGAGGAAAAAGAGAACTGTAAACCAAAAATTCTTCCAGCAAAGCTATCTTTTTTAAAAAATTATTTTTTAGTTATACATGGACACAGTGTCTTTATTTTCTTTTACTTATTTTTATGTGGTGCTGAGGATCGAACCCAGTGCCTCATATGTGCAAGGCAAGCGCTCTGCCACTGAGCCACAACCTCAGCCCCAGCAAAGCTATCTTTAAAAAGTGATGGCTGATAAACAAACACTAAGAGCACCTTATGAGAAATACTAAAGGAAGTTCCTCAGACTGAAAGTTAGTGATACTAGATGCTAACTCAAATCTGCATGTACAAAACAGAACATGGTAAAAGTAACTATGTAAACACACTCTCGTGAGCATGCACACGTGCACACACACACACACACATCCCAAACAGTGTCAATGCGTATTTTTTCTTTCATAACTGATTTTAAAAGCAATTGTAAAAAATATTTGTATAAAATGTAATTGTGGATGTACAACATATGAAACATATATGTAATATACTTGCCAATAACAGCACAAAGTGGGAAGGAGAAAATTGTACTAAATTAAGAAAACAACTATAGATGGTAAAGTAATAATTTTAACAACACATCGTATGGTTTGTGACATCTGTGGATGTTTTGAACAAAAATACAACAGAAAGAAGAAAAAGAGAATAGAGTTATATAGAAGTAACATTTTCATATTTCATTGGAATTCAGCTAGTATATATCTGAAACTGATTTCAGTAACTTCAAGTGACATGGCCAACGCTGTAGCAACCACTGAAAAAATGTCCAAAGGTATAGTGAAAAAAATTAAAGAAATTAAAATGCTACAGTAGAAAATATTCATTTAATATATATATTCACTTAATGCAGTAAATAATGAATATGACAGAAAAAAGAAATGAGCTATTGTTATGGTTTGAATGTTTGTCCTCCGAGTTCATATGTTGAAACCACAATTCCTAATGAAGCTGTACTGTAAGGAAAAATCTTTAAGAAGTTATTAGGTCATGAGGGCTCTGCATAAAGGGACTAATGTCGTTCTTGTGAAAACATTAGTTATCACTAAAGTGGATTTGTTATAAAAGCAGATACAGCCTCCTCCCACCCTTCCACCTTCCACCATACAGTACAAATGCCTTCACCAGGTGTGGACTCCTTGACCTTGGAAATTTTAGTTTCCATAACTTTAATAAAGATATGTTTTTTTAAAATAAATTATCAGTTTTAGTTATTTTGTTATAGAGAAACAAATCAAACTAAAACAGACATGTAGTAAACAAAAAGTGAAATGGCAGGTATAAGTATAACTCTAGCAACAATAATATTACATGTGAATTTTTTTATATAATCCCAACAGAGCAGAGATTGTGAGGCTGAATGTAAAAAAATCCATATTCTTTATAGGAAACATACTTTAGATTCAAAGATACAGATAAATTGAAAGTAAAAGCATAAAAAAAGCTGGGCACGGTGGCTCACGCTTGCAATCCCAGCACTTTGGGGGGCTGAGACAGGAGAATCACGAGTTCAAAGCCAGCCTCAGCAATGGCGAGGCACTAAACAATTCAGTGAGACCCTGTCTCTAAATAAACACAAAATAGGGATGGGGATGTGGCTCAGTGGTTGAGTGCCCCTGAGTTCAATCCCTGGTACCAAAAAAAAAAAAAGGATAAAAAAGAAAAATCACTCGATCAGCAAAAAGGAGAAAGATCAACTGCCTAGACTTATAATTGGAAAAAAATATTTAAAATAAAAACTTATTTTAGAGATAAAGAGGGATATTTTTTAAAAATAAAAGGACCAATACATCCAGGAAGATAAAATTTATATGTACTTAATAACAGAGTTCCAACATTTTGGTTCATAAGCGACAAAGAAAGAAATGGACAGCTTAATACTATTAGTTGGAGACAAAAATATCTCACGTTTGATAATGGTTAGAGCAACCAGACAAAATTCAGTAAGGAAATAGAAAACACAACCAACATCATAAACTTACTAGACCTAACAAATATATATAAAATACTCCATACAATTACAGACATATTTACAATCTTCTCAAGTGAATATGGAGCATTCTCCAGGTTACATTATACATTAGGATGTAAAATCTTCAGTATATTGTAAAAAATAGAAATCCTGCAAAGTATGGCCCCAATTAAAATGGAATGAAATTAGAGATAAATAGAAGGGAAAGAATTGTGAATCTCACAATTACATGGAAATTAAACAACACACTCTAATATGACCAATGGGTCAAAGAAACAGCAAAAGGGAAATCAGAAAATACTGTGAGATGAGTAAAATGGATTGAAAAACAAACTGAAAATTCAGGGGTACAGCCAAAGCAGTGCTTACAATGCAAATCATAGCTGCAATAGCTTTTCTTAAGAAAGAGCTCAAATAAATAATCTAACCTTCATATTGAAACTTTAAAACAAAAGAGAAAACTGAAGTTAAAGCATGCATAATCAAAGAGAATAAAGATCAAAGTCCAAGTTAATGAAGTAGAAAATAGAAGGAAAAAGAAAAGGCACAATGTGTTTTAGTCACCTTTTCCTCTGCTGTGACCAAAAGGCCTGACAAGAAAAATTTGAGAGGGGGGAAAGTTTATTTGGAAACTCACAGTTTCAGAAGTCTTAGTCCTTAGCCAGTTCCATTCCTCAGGGCTGGAGGTGAGACAAATCATCACAGAACAAGAGTGTGGTGGAGGGGAGCAGCTCACAAGATGATTAGAAAACAGAGAAGAGCTCTGCTTAACTAGCACAAAATATAAACCTCAAAGACATGCCCCCAGGAACCCACTCGCTCCAGCCATGATTAGATCATGAGAGCACAGAACCTAACCAGTGAATTAATCAACTGATAAGGATTAACTGGGTGGTAACTCTACACACAGGTAGGGTGTGGCTAGAAGTAGGTCACTGGGGGTTTGCCTTTGGATTTATATTTTGTTTCTGGTGCATAGAGCTTTCTGTTTCCTGGTTGCCATTTCCTGGGTTACCTTCTTCCTCCATACCCTTCTGCCATGATGTTCTGCCTCAAACTAAGGTCCAGAGCTATGGAGTTGGCCAAACATAAACTGAACCTCTAAAACTATGAATCCTAAATAAACTTTTCCTTTTCTAAGTTGTTCTTGTCAGGACTTTCATTCACAGTGATGTAAAACTGCATAAAGCAACATCACATCAATAGAATAAAAAAAATTAGAGACTCATCTCCATATATTTTCAAAATCATATGAAAATAATCCAACACCCTTTGGTTACAAAAAGACATTTCACGAACTAGTAAAAAAAAAAAATTCCTCAATTTGATAAAGGTCATGTACAAAAACCTTACAGCAACATCATAGTTAATTGTGAGAGACTAGATGCATAGGGTGATAGCTAGTCTATTGTGTTTCTTTCTGAGATAATTAAAATGTTCTAGTTATGCATATGGTTGCACATTTCTCTATGTAAAACATGAAATTTTACACTTTTAATGATTGAATTAGGTGGTATATAAAGACTATTAGAGAAAAATAAATAAATTTTATCTCTAATGAAACTTGCTGCTCCAATTTTCTCTTTTTCTCTTCTGGTGTGCATGTGTGCATGTGTATTTGTATTATATGTCTCTCAACAAACACTTCTTTTCAATTTATCTTTGTCCCTACAATTAAAGTTTATCTTTTGTAAATACCATGTAGTTATAAATTTTTTTCCTAAAACTACTCTAACATTGTGTTGGTTGGAAACATTTTTCCATTTAATTACCCTTAAAATAATTATTAATACACTTGGGCTTAAATCTACCATTTTAATTTTTTTGTTTACTTGTCTCAATCATTTTTACTTTCTTTGTTCCTCAATTGCTGCCTTTTATTTGGATAAAAATTATTTCAATCTGGTTCTACTTTTAAAATGTTAGTTATACTTTTCAATCAGTTTTAGCGGCTATCTTCATATATTCAAATAAAAATTTATTTAGTGCTTTATCCTTCCATCCACAATTCAAGTATTCCTAATAATTTCTACTGCATTCATCATCATCTCCTGTGCTTACTCTTTTTTCACATATTTTATTTCTTCATACTTAATATCCTCTTAAGTTATTGCTCTTATAGTTATTTTAAATAGTCAATATTATTTAGCATTTACCCATATGTTTCCTTTCTAGATCTCCAGATTGTTTCCCACAATTATATGCTTCCACATGGGACCTTTATCTTCATTTCCAAGCATTTTCTACAGTATTTTCTATAGTAAGGAATGGCTAGTGACAAATTTCCTCTGATTTTGTTTGTCAGAGAATATCTTTATTTTACATTTATTTTTTAATTTTTTTACGTATTTATTGGTACTCAGGATTGAAACCAAGTCCTTGGTATGTAAATTCTGTACCTCTAAGCTATATCCTAAGCCCTTTATTATGTTTTATTTTTAGTCAGCATTTCTTGAACTTGAACTTGCCATTCACTTGCTTTCAGCTGGGATAACAGGCCTTCATCACCCTGCCCAGATACTTTGATTTTTTAAGACTATAATTATAAAGGAACAGTTTTTATTTTCAGCTAACTCTGTAATTTCTTTGTCTTTGACTTTTCGTACTTTCTTCTGAAATTTTCATTATTTTTTCAGCTGATATTCTTATTATTCTAATCAGAACAATCCCTTGGCTGCCTTTGAGATTTCATTATATGTAAAGTCTTATAAATTTTGTAATGTTCCTTACCATTGATGCATCAAATATTGTTTCTTTCCAGTTCTCTAATTTTTCTCCTTTAGGGATTCCAATTAACCATCATATAGATCTTTTCTTTAAATCTTATGTATTTTAATTCTTATTTGAAATTTATATTGTGTGCTTCAGTTGAAAAAAATTATTGCAATATCTGTAAGTGAACTAATTCTTCTTTGTCCAGTCTGATTATAAGCCCTGTCAGTGAGTTTTTTATTTCAAATATTACATTTTAAAATTCTAGAATGTGTATCTGGCTTTATGTTTTAGATTCTACTTCTCTCATGCTTTTCCATCTCTTTATTCATTTTATCTACATTTTCTTTTATTTCTTTACAGTTATTTAACATTTTTAGTAACTTTAGAATTTGAGAAATCTGTAGGACTATTCCTATTGTTTGTCTTTTGATTATCAGTTCTGATTTGGACTTCATATATCTGCAAATTGTCAAACAGTACATCAAAAAGAATCAAAGAGGTTCTTTTTTACTCTTTGATGAATCCTATTGAAGATGATGCCTTTGTCTTCCATCAAGTATACAGAGAAAGAAATAGATAACCAAATATAGTAGTGAGAGACCTTGGTCACCCCTGAACTGATAGCGGAAGCTAGGTTATTTAGAGAAAACAAATACATAAGAAGGGGAATCTCAGAGGGCTAGAGACTGTTCTGTCTATTGAGAATGTGTTAAGAAAGCTGAGGAATACTTCTTGAGAAAGAGGACACCTGAATCCCTCTTCTGAGCTTGATCTTCCCAAGTACCAATTCTTTTTGGGGTATTCTGGGCTCCCAGAGCTATCCCTATCAGTTCAGTATGAACAAGTCCTCTCAGGCTGACCTGAGTGTCTCCAAAAGATGTCCTCATAGTCCATGAATGATTGTGTCGTCTGTGCTCCTTCCTCTCAGGGTCTGAATTCTGACATCCAGAGCAAGCTTAACATAGCTTAGGGCTAGTTAAGGAAGCTCCAGCTCCAGAGTTCAGAAGAAAGTTGTGGTTGCCCATCAGGAATTCTCATACCCCATTTTTGTGGGAGGTTTTCCATGTCTCTCTGCCTTAAGAACAGGCAAATTTGACTTAATAAGAATATGCACATGTTCTCTACCTCACCTGGATACTCTTTTAGAAGAAGATTATAAAGAGAAGAATTCCTAGATTTTTCTGTTGATGCTATAAAAATCCAGTTTCTGCTTAATTTCTTGTGTGGGGATCTCAGAAATTTTCATACACATGTGGTACTTCTGCTCCTTTGAGCCTCTCTTTCACTGAATATTGGCCTTTTCTCCCTCTTTCAAATGGTATCTAAGGAAGGTGTGGGAGAAGCTGTCCCCCTCTCCAACCAACCACAACTCACCCTTTCTCTGAGGCTCTGGAGGCATGAAGATGCTATTCTATGCATCAGGTATATGCTACAAACTTTGGCAGACTATGGGGAAGAGAAGTGACCCCCGATGCCCTATGTCATGAGGGCCACTGAAGGAGTGACCACACACAACCCCTCTTCCTGTTGTGAGGATGAAAAGGAGTGGGAGAAGATTAGAAAATCTGGTGTCTTTATTGTATTGCTTCTGTGTTTTCCCTAGGCTGCTGTCAGTATGCTATGTAGTTCTATTGGAAATTAGTGCACAGCTGTATTTTAGGCATATAGAGGAGGCAGGAGACAGTAAAATCTACTAGTTCACATCTCTTGTGTCTATTCTAATTCTCTCCTCCAACTCATTCTGACAATTTCATGGAACACAGATTATAATTTGAACACTATCTAAAATAGGTCGAGCACCATGCTAGGCTTCTCTTTTGCTCACTAAATTCTAAAACGATTTATAAATTTTACATACTTTTCACAGCTTCTTAACTGTACCCCACATTATCCTGGGTGTATAGAAAGAAGGGCAGCTGCTCCTCAGGCCCTACTCACTTTACTTATTTACATTCCAAAGAGTAGGCCAAGACAGAGGCTGGATAAGGCCTGCAGACTCAAACAACTGAAGCATCTACAAAGAGGGACAAGTTTCATGTGGAGGAGTGGGCAAGAAGGGCTTCTCAGGAAGGGGATCAGGAGCAGTTCTAACAAGACAGGCAGGAGGGGTGTAACTTCCAGAGCAGGGGACAGCAGGAATGGCAAGGGCAGGTGAGAATCCAAGCCACTGACACCATCTACTACACAAGAAATGGAATTTGGGCTCACCTAGTCCAACCTGCTCACATGTAATGTGGGGAGGCTGAGATGCAGATGGAGACAGGGCCTTTCCAGAAGTCACATGATGGAAGCAACTAAACAAAGGCAGAATCCAGGATCTTTCCCCCACAATGGATAATTAACAATCATCTGGAATGGGTCCAGACACAGCATATGCTTTAGGTATTTCTTTGCCTTGATGGTCTCCAAGCCTTATAAGAGCCCTCTCCAGGCCATGCAAAGAAGAATTTTCCTTATATGGCTTTTCCTTAAAGCCCAACCAGTATAGGTAACTTACAATGCCGAGGACCAGCCATGCCTATATCAGGAATAAAAGACCAAATTTTCACACTTTATATGCATTTTATAGCTAGGGAAACTGAGAATATGGTGGAGTCATAGTAGGATTCTTGTATCCATTCAGGTCACCTTCCTGGACATCCCAGGGGACATTAGGCTGTCTTCTAGGGCGATAGTCAGGAAACACTACCCTCTCCAATGTGATGCTCCAAGCCAATGAGGTATGTGGATGAAGAAGCAAAGAACACAGAAACCGATGTTGCTTTCAAATAATCACACATAGTATTCACAGGTATTGTCCCCTCTCCCCTGAACCAGCTCCAGGGATGGCATTCTCCTGTCACTGACACCTGGGACCTGAGAGAGCTCTATACTTTGTGCTAGAGTCACATCCCTGAAGACACCTGCACCTGTGTTGGAGGGAGAAAGAAGTAAACACCCTCCAGAGGCTCTGAGACTAGAACTGAGAAGTTGAGTCCTGGTCATGTCTGAATTGGGAAAAAAAGGGACCCCGCTGATTCTCTTGCATCTTGAGGATTATATGGAAAAAGGCTTGAACCAACTGAGAGGAGGAAGGGTGGGGTAGAGAACCAAATTTAATTTTGAGGTGACATTGATGTTTACTTTGCATGTTAACCTTGGGCCAACTGTCTTTGTCAAAGAGAGACTCTATCTAGGAAAAAGGCTTTTCAATTAAACAGAATTTATAAGAGTAGATTTATAAGTGTTAATTCCTGGAACTACAAAAAAGTTGAAGTGTTCATAACTTACCTGAAAGATGACCAGGGATTAAGAAAAAATGAGAGTGCATGAGTCTCTGAGTGTGTGAGAGTGTGTGTATGAGGGTGTATATGTATTTGCATGTGCGTATATGTATTTGTGTATGTGAGCATGTGTAAGGATTTATATAAGTGTGAAAATATGCATATGTGTGTATGTGTATGAGAGTGTGTATGTGAGTGATAGGAGTGGATTGATGTCCTGTCAGAAGCCTGTGGTTACTAATCACCACTCTCCACACTAGTAAGCCTGGGAAGCAGCATCTTTACTTTTACTGGGGCTGTCACCACACTATTAGACAGGTCAAGGCAGAGAGGGCAGGACACAGAAGTGATTGGACAGGTGTTGTGTTCGGGTTGACTGCTGGCCACCTTCAGGTGTTCTTCAATAAATGCTGAATGAGGGGTTGTGTGAGGATCTTGTGAGGATCATGGGAGAGTCATGTGAGGGTCCAGGTTGGGATTACATGAGGGTCCCCATAAGGATCAGCATGAGGTCCACATGTGAGTCCTCAGGAAGGTCTCCATGTGAATCCATTAAGGGTCAATTGAGAGTCACATGAGGGTCTTGTGAGTCTACCTGAGGGTCTGCAAAGAGTTCTGCATGGGTGTCTGTGTGAAGGTCATATGATGGTATTGAGAGTGTCAGGAGACACAGAGCAATCTGAGGTGGCCCCTACCTGAAGGAAGCTCATACTCTCAGCAAGGGAAGACAGTGAACAATAACAGTCACACACTGCAGGAAGTACAGCTACAGTATGAGCACAAAAAGGCCCTTTACTCTGGATGAGGAGGAGGTCAGGACAGTGAAGAGTGAGGAACATTTGACTTGTGTCTCTGGGCTGTGAAGAGGAAGGATGGGCATCCCTGACAGAGACATCGTTGGATTCCACGTTATGTCTGGAGCAGCAAGCTTTCAGCATCCCTGGCATGCTGAGTGCCTGAAGATGCTAAGACTACTTACTGAACCCAGAGTGTGCTGAGGATAAGAGCCTGGTGCAGTTTCCAGCTGAATTCTCAGAAAATGAGTGGTCACCAGAGTCTGCCCCACTGTGGACTATGATCAGTGGTAGTGTATCCCTAGATAGTCTGCTTGCTTCTGCCAGGTAACTAGGGCTTATGCCCAGAGGGAAATGATCACAGCTGAGGATTAGGGGCCAGGGCCTGCCAGATGTCTTGAGTCCTTTCAGGTGGTGGTTTGTTTGCAGAGGAGGGAGGAGGCTCTAACTGCAGGGGCAGCTGGAAATGGGCCTTAGGGCTATGCCCCAAGAGAGGCATTAAAGAAGATTGTGGCAGCTTTATCTTACAAGTAGAAGGTGAACAGGGGAAAGCTTGGAAGGTGAGAGTTTCTCTGCAAAGCTGATGAGCATGATTTCAGGGTAAATTTCCTCCCGTGATTGTATTTTATTTCACAGCCATTAGGATAATATTGCTATTCTTTCCATGTCAGTGATATTGCTGCTTTATTATGCATTGTTCTGCAAAAGTCTCTGTTCCTGAGCATGTCTGCTTCCATGAGTGGTATTTTGAAAGGGAGGGGCACAAAGCCATCTTCCAAGGTCAGGCTATCAACCTCTTGTTCTCTCCTCTCTGTTAATCAGGACTCCCTCTGGGGGGAAGCTCCTTCCTGGGGGACAGATGTGTACTCCTCATGCTAGATCTCTCCAGGACTGGCACCACTCACCACCTCTGTGAGAAGAACATTTGTTTCCCCAGTGTTCCTACAGATTGTTCCTTGATGCTGAGCATGTGGTAGTACTTAGTGCCACAGAAAAGCCCCACCCATCTGGATCACACTATGACCTCCACAGCAGTCTGGGCGGTGGCTGAGGAGCTGGCATCTGGGTAGGACTGTGGAAGGCAATGTGGCTCAGGGATGACAGCCCAACTTTGGAGTCAAGCTTGGACATAATTTGTTCAAGTCTTGCCTCTGCCACTTTGTCTTTAATACTGGAAAAGAGATTGTGAAGATTCTGATCTTTAGTTTCCACACTGGAAATGTAGAGTGAACAGGCCCAACTAGAACCAACAGGAGTGAATGCATGTTTCAAATGGCAAAGCACAATACGAATACCATTTGTAAAGAGGCAGCACCAAGTACAGCTGTTGAAATATACTGTCTGGATTTGAACACAACTTTGCTGTCGATCATTTGTATATTCTTTCATTTGTGGCTTCATTACTACCTCTGGAAAATGCACTGTGCTACCCATGTCTCCTTCAGGGAAGGATTTGCTGACCCATGGGGAGCATGGTGAGCACACAGAATTTAGCCATCCAGGATGTGCCTTAAGGTCAGATCTTTGCTCAGGAAGCAGAAGGACAGCCTGAGCCAAGTCAGAGTTTAAAGATCTAACTATCTCAGCAACTGCATGATGACTCTGATGTCTCTGATAAGCTGAGGCTGGAGCTCTCCATCAAGTTGACGAAGGTTGTGCTGGGCATACACTGTAATCAGAGCTTTTCTGCTTATTCCTCCTTCTCATCTGTCCCTATTTCTAATATATAGCTCACACCCTAAACTCAATCTCAGTGTTTGATTCCAGAGAACTTGATACTAGCAGATGAATGTAATGAAATGCTAAAATGTATTGTGATGGTCAGATGAGTCTAAGGATTTTGAGCATGTCTAGGACATGGTGCTACTATTACTATTATGAATTATTGCTATTGACTTTATCATCATATCCTGAATTGACTTATCCTCACATATTCTAGTCCTCTGGTGGCTCCCAGGCCTCATGTCAGTCACAGGTGTGGAGGTCCATGTCATTCCTGATGTATATCAGCCATGGGACCTGGCAGGGCTATAGCTGCATACATGAAACACTTAGTCTCCACTTCATGCCAGGCTCTGCTGTGCTAAACCCTCAACCCCTTTCTTATCCTTACGCTGACCCCACTTGACTGATGAGGAACCCGGGGCTTAGGGAGATCAAAGAACTGACCCACTCCTGAATTCTAGGAGAAGATAAATCTGTGTCTCCACCACACGCCATGGAACATCCTTATGTACAACTATGGAAGCCAGTCTCTAGGGTGGTGGAGTAGGTCACCCAGAGACTGGAAGCCAATGTTACTGCTGCCCCTCACTTCATCTGACTTTGTACTGCTCCATGCTCCTTCCTCATGCTTTGAGTAATCTAAATGCTTACATGAAAAAAAAAATGCAAAATCAATAACCAATTTCTCTTCCCATTACAGTTCCTGCCCACTCTTCTGAGGTTTTCTTGATCTATGTTTATAATCCATCACCGTTTCTCAAGCACCCTTGGTTGTTTAAGGAGAAGCTGATCAATATCTCACTAGGCATGGGGAGGTACTAGTAGCTGAACTGAGTGAAGAAATCAGGAGAAAGAGACTGAGGCTGAATCTTTTGTAAAGCTGGACCTGAGGCTGAGAGGCCTCTTCCAAGTCCCACATCTTGGCTTTTGGGGAAGCACATTGGAAATGTTAGAAGAGTGAGCCTACTGGTGATTTGGCATTTGAGCTCCTGGTCTTCCAAGTAATAAAATTCTTAGTCATGAGTGTTAGGTCGGAGGCAGACACAGAAAACCAGACCCACCTGCTGTGCTGCGCGGTGCTGCGCCGCGGCGCTGCACCAACACAACACCAGGATGTTCGCTTGGGAGTCATTTTGGACTGTTTCCCACTACTGTGCCACGCCGCATGGACACTGCGCCAGAAAGTTCCTTGGGAGACAATTCTAGAACCTCTCTCTCCCCCATCACCGCCCGGAGCCAGCCCACTCACTGTCGCGCGCGACAAACATAGCACACATGCGACGAACGTAGCACGCACGCGCCGAACACAGCACGCATGCGTCAAGCACACCAAAATGGCAGCCCCCAATGATCTGTACGGAAGAAGAAGCGAACTTACAGTATGGCTCTCGGCTCATACCGGAAGGGATCTGACCTCACCAGCTGCACCAAACCAATCTCAGAGGACACTGGACTCTAAGTCAACACCTCTTCCTGGCCTCAAGCCTGCCTTTTCCGGATGGGGAGAGGCTTTATAACCCTGTGTAACACGAGGCACAGCGCCATTTTCCCGACCTGTTCGAGCCTGGTGACTGGGCGGGGAACTGGTCCGGGAGCGTATTTCCTAGAATAAAAGCCTGTGTTGGTCCTGTTTCACTTCCATC